>CM046448.1:92860391-93060284 GCA_025506515.1 Flaveria trinervia | reverse complement strand
TTGGACAAACTATCTCTCACCCAACTCCATGGGAATTGCTCACATTTGAGAGAGAGATAGAACAGAAACGAAAACTATCATCATCTGGAAAGCTCACTGATGACTTTGTACCAGGAAACACTGCCTTGGTAAGTCATGAGTCAGAGTATGCAGGATCAGAATGCCACTATGATAAGCATATTGATTTCACCTCAAACAATTCTAATCATGCCTTTGTGAGTGTTGATTGTCATTCTGGTAATAATAGTGACAATCTATGGTTTATCATGGATGATTTGAAGGGCATTGCTAATGATGATTTAGAAGAGATGGATATTTTGAGCCAATGGCCTTGATCAATATCAGATCTCAGAAATTCTACAAGAGAACTAGCAAGAAATTTCCTGGACTCTCTGACAAAACCAAGTCGGTTTTGACAAGAGCAAGTTGAAGTGTCACAAATGCCACAGACTTGGACACTTTGCAAGAGAGTGTAGATCAACTGGATCTAACACCTCTGCTCCCTTTTTGACTTTTCCAAATAACAATTCACAATCCAAAGGGAAATATTCTGCTGGTTCTAGTCATTCATCACACCCTCAATCTCCTGCATATTTTGTTCCTCGGGGTCAAATGCCAATCCTTATCCCCGCTATTATTGCCACAGTCAAATCAAGTTCAAGCTCCTAGTACCACACCTCATGCACTACCAGAACCTCAACCATCTCCATCTCAATCACACCTCATCACAGCTTCTTCACACCTGGAGTCGTTGACTGGAGTAGCTTACCTGATAACTGTCTGGTCACACTGAGCAATACTATGCTGGTGCTAGTCAACATGGTGGTGAACACCCTTTTGGAAATCTTGCTCTCATGGCCCTGGAGTCTACTGAGGGTTCCTGCTCAAATGCATCATCTTCACAGGTAACTCAGGTATCTTCAGAGGCTAAAGCCAAGTTATGTTCTGAATCATGCATAGCTACCTTTGTCTCTATTAGAGAGGCAAATGTAGCATTAATAAATCAAAAACTTGAGTTGAGAAAACCATTTCCAAAAGAAAAGTTGAGTATGAGTCTGCTCTTAACATAAAAGTGATGAGATTTATAAGCTTAAATACCAATTAAATGATGAAAAGGCCAGCTAGAGGTTATTCTGGAAGACCACAGGAGTCTCAAAGAAAAACTTGCAGTGACCCAAGTTGAGTGTGACCGCTGGGTCTCATCATGCAAGGGATTTGAAATGCTTCTTAGCAAGCAAACTGCTTCAAATGTGAAGTTTGGTATTGGTTACAACCATACTGCTCCACCAACAGACTTTACTCCTAACTCCATAGTTAAGTCTGAAAGTGAAAGCAATCTCCAAACCACATTATCGTGTGAATCATTCTCCAATGATAATCTAAGATCAGAGAATGAAACTAGTGTTAAGATCTTAGCAAATAAATTGACTGATGGTCTAACTACTGAGACTCATATGAAGCTGAGTACTTCAGATGTTGTTCCTCAATGTACCCCAAGTACTGAAAGAGACCCAACATCTGAAAAGCATTTCAAATCAGTTGAAATACAAGGACTAACAACTGCTGAGGAATCCATCAAACGATCTATTAGGACGGATGGAAAACAGTTGAATTACCAGTCTTCAGCTGTTACAAATCACTTAGTACCTAGTACTGATAGGAGGAAAGTACTGAAGATCACACCTTCAGTAGTTTCCACTTCAGCAGTAGAGATGTCCAAGATAAAGAATAACCATGTGAAATTGTGTAAATTCAATCATCTATCTGATGCATGTTGGTACAAAAAGGGTTTAAAACTCCAAAGGGATGAGCTCATTAAACTAGAAATAAATAAAATGAAAACTGAGTTTGAGACCAAGTTTGTACCACAATCATCTCAACCTGATAAACCAAGGCCTTACCTAAATCCACTAACAAGGATGCGGTTTATCAGAAGACAGCTGATATTGTTCCTCATGATAAACATAAGACTAAGTCTGTGAAATCTAAGGAGGAAATGGTGGGTCACAGGAACTCATCAAAAACAAGCTCTGGAGTGTCAAATGAACTGAAAGCTCTAGCTTCAAATCAGACACAGCTTGTTATGATGGTTCAGCATCTGTTAGGGAGAGTTAACCAACTTGAAGCCCCTGTGATCAAACCTAAAAAGGAATTCCAGGTCCAAATCTATTTCAGCGCCATCTCCATCTTCATCAGCTGTTAATCATGAGAACCAGCTATGGTTAAATCTGTTGATAAAGTCAGTCTCAAACCAAAAGGTTTGGGTCTCCCAAGCTAACTCTTTCTTATGCTTTTGCAGGGTTCTTCAGCATGCTAAAGAAGCATCTGGTATGTGGACAGTGGAGGATCCATCCACATGACTGGGAGCAGCTCTCTTCTTCATGATTACTCTTAAGAAAGAGGGATTTGTCTCATTTGGAAATGATGCTAAAGGTTACGTCATTGGAAAGAGATTTGTGTCTAATGGAGATATTATTTGATGATGTCAACCATGTGGAGAATCTCAAATACAATCTGTAGAGTGTCAGTCAGATGTGTGATAAAGGACATGTTGCTCTTTTCACAAGCCAGAACTGTAGGATTCTGTCTTCCAAGGTTCTGAGCCTGATTGACAAAGTACTGAATAATAATACTCTCCTGAAGGCCAACAGGATAGGAAGAGTATATGCCTTGGATTTGTCAAAGAAAATTGAGTTAAAAGGCCATCCATGCTTGTTCTCCAAGGCCTCTCTTCAAGAATCTAAACTGTGACATAGAAGGCCGGGTCATGTTAATCTCAAAAACATGAATCAGCTGATCCACAAGAGTTTAGTGAGAGGTCTTCCAATAAAGGAGTTCAATTATGATGAAATCTGCACTGCATGCTTAAAAGGGAAACAAGATAAAGTTTCATTCCCACCCATAGAAGAATCTAAGTCTAATGCCTGCTTACAACTATTGCACATGGATCTTTTTGGTCCTGTGAAGGTAATGAGTATGGCAAAGAAGAAATACTGTCTGGTAATTGTGGATGATTACTCTAGATATGTAGGGACTTTCTTCTTGCATTCAAAGGATGAGGCTGCTCAGTCCATTATGAACTTGTGTTACACGTTGAGAAGTAGTATTCCCTACCAGTTAAGTGTGTGAGGAGTGACAATGGTACTGAATTCAGAAACCACACTCTTGATGAGTTTTACTTGTCAAAGGGAATCAAGAGGCAGTATAGCATCCCAAGGACTCCAGAGCAAAATGAGTAGTGGAGAGAAAGAACAGGACCCTCATTGAAGCTGCAAGGTCCATGTTGGCTGATTCTGGTCTGCCACTGACTTTTTGGGCTGAAGCTTTCAATACAGCTTGCTATGTACAGAATAGAGTTCTAGTAATCAGAGTTGATGAAGACTCCATATGAAGTTCTTCATCATTTGGCCCTTTGATTTCATTCTTTAGAGCATTTGGGTGTCCTGTTACATTCTCAACACAAAGGATCAACTCCAAAGTTTGATTCTAAGTGGATGCAGGGTATTTTGTTTGGTATTCATCCACTTGCAAGGCTTACAGAGTATTCAACTGTTGGACAAAGATAGTTGAAGAAACCTTGCATGTGAAGTTCAATGAATCCCCTAAGGATACAATTCCACAAAACCCTGTGGAGTTTTTGATCTGGACATTCTGCAATATGTTCCTTATCAACCGCCTGCTGTTGCAGATCATATGAATCCATCATCTTCTGTAGCTAGTCATCCATCTGGTGTTACTGATGATGATGATGATGATGATATCAGTAATCACCTTTTCAAGTTTAGTGATCAACTGCCTGATTCAGCTAGACCTGATGTTCTTGTAGCTCCAGTAGCACAATCCACAACAAATACTGATGAGATTTCTACAACTTTAACTTCCTTTGAATTAGCATCTACTGATTGGTTTCAAGGAAATGCTTCACCATCACCATCTGTTGCTGCTGAGCCTGCTACAAACACTTGCACAGATCTTATTGTGTACCAAGATCTGAAGAATCACCCTATGTCTCAAATCATTGGTGATATCAATGCTGGCGTGTCAACAAGAAGTCAATTGTCAAATTTCTGCTTCTATGCTCTCTTCATTAGTCAGCAAGAGCCAAAGAAGTATCACATTGTTTTAAGGGACAATGGATGGGTTGAAGCCATGCAGCTTGAACTTCTTCAGTTCAAGAAACAGCAAGTGTGGGAACTGGTTCCTCTACCTCCAGGTAAGTGTGCAATAAGCACTAAATGGGTGTTTAGGAACAAAACTGATGTAAATGGGCTTATTGTTAAGAACAAGGCCAGACTGGTTGTACAGGGGTTTTCACAAGAGGAAGGTATTGATTATAATGAAACCTTTGCCCCTGTAGCCAGACTGGAAGCAATTCGATTGTTTTTAGCTTATGCTTCTTATCACAACCTTAAAGTTTTTCAAATGGATGTCAAAAGTGCATTTTTGTATGGGAAAATTAAAGAAGAGGTTTGTTTGTCAACCACCAGGTTTTGAGGACAATAAACATCCTAATTGGGTGTATAAGCTTGATAAGGCTCTCTATGGGTTGAAACAAGCTCCTAGAGCCTGGTATGAGACATTATCAAACATTCTTCTGGAAAATAATTTCACTAGAGGCTCCATAGATAAGACTTTATTCATTAAGAAAGCTGGGCAGCATAAGCTACTTGTTCAAATTTATGTAGATGATATTATTTTTGCATCCTATGATCCATAGTTGTGTGATGCCTTTATAAAGTTGATGCAACAGAAGTTTGAAATGAGTGCCATGGGAGAATTACAGTTCTTTCTGGGTTTGCAAATAAAACAAAAGGCTGATGAAATTTTCATTCATCAGTCCAAATACACAAAAGATCTTTTGGAAAAGTTTGATTTACAAAACTGTAAGCCCTGTTCTACTCCCATGTTCAACACCACACAACTGGATACAGATCAGAAAGGTAAAGTGGTTGATGAAACACTTTACAGATGTATGATTGGGTCCTTGATGTACTTAACAGCTTCTAGACCAGATATTATATTTGCTACATGTGTTTGTGCTAGATTTCAGGCTGCACCTAAGGAGTCTCATTTGATTGCGGTCAAGAGGATCTTTAGATATCTGCAAGGCACTCCATCTCTAGGTTTATGGTATTCTACTAGACATTCTGGTAAATTAGTTGCTTTTTCTGACAGTGACTATGCAGGGTGTAAGTTGACAAGAAAGTCCACTTCTGGAGGATGCCAATTCTTAGGCAACTGATTGATTTCTTGGTAGAGTAAGAAGCAGACCTCAGTTGCTACATCAACTGCTGAAGCAGAGTACATTGCTGCTGCAAGCTGTACATCTCAGGTACTCTGGCTTCAAAACCAATTATTGGATTATGGCATAACAGAGACTAAGACCCCATTGTTAATGGACAGCTCTTCAGCTCTTTGTATTGTCAAGAATCCTGTCCAGCACTCTAGGACTAAGCATATTGAAATCAGACACCATTTTATTAGAGATTGTTTTGAAAAAGGTCTGATTGATCCAAAATTTGTTCCTAGTGCTGATGAGCTTGCAGACATTTTCACTAAGCCCTTGGATAGCACAACTTTCCAAAACATAGTGCTAAGGCTTGGTATGCTGCAGCTAGAATAAGTGACAACTACTGATGATCTCAGCTCACAAGTACTGATGATCATTAGTTTATTATTGTCATATATAAGTACTGAAGTTATCCTCCCTTCAGAAGTTTTCAAAACTACTAGAGCTTAAGTAACTTCTCAGTACTCAAGTACTTTATTTGTTAAAACAGCTGATGTAGTTACAACAGCTGATGTAGTCATAACAGCTGATCTAGCTACAACTACTGATGTCAGAAATGCAGATAAGTACTTATGATCAATGAAACGTCTGAAACTCAGATCTAAGTCTGATGAGTAAGTGTGGAGGTCAGACTGAAACAGCTGAAAAGCTATGAATTGACGAAAACAGTTGATGAGAAATTTCTCTTCAGTCATTTATACAACTACTGTTTCATTAAAACAACTGAAGCCAAAACTATGTCTTCAGTAGTTTACAACTACTGAAGACTAACACCAAGTCTTCAGCTGTTTACAACAACTGATGACAAAACCACTGTCTTCAGTAGTTTCACAATACTGATGACAAACACCAGTCCTCAGTTTACATCATTTGAAGTCAAAACCAAGACCTTTAGTAGTTTCACAACTACTGATGGTTAACACCAAGACTTCAGCTGTTTCAACGTCTGATGGTCAAAACCAAGTCTTAGTTGTTTTATAACAACTGATGACAACACACCACTGTCAGTCGTTTTAAACATCTGAAGGTAATACCACGTCATCAGTAGTTTCAAACAGCTGATGACCACACCAAAACCTTAGTAGTTTTCTTTCAGCCTTTTCCTATCCCAACCCTATAAATACTGTCTTCTTCTCAAACGTTCCATTAGCCGTTCTTCTGACCTTCATACTTTCAAAAATGGCAACCATGAGCCTAAAACCACGACACAACTACGTTGCATACCTTACCAAGTCGGCTTTCCGGAAAAAAATTGATAATGCCATTGACCTAATGGTGGATTCCCCATATCGCATAGCCTTTCTCTTGAATCCGACCATCTACCCTGAATCTCTCAGTCAATTCTGGTCAAATGTTTTTGTTCATACTGATGAGTCTACTGGCCAAATCTCTGTTCGGTCCCTCTTCAACCAGAAACCAGTGGTTGTTACAGCTGACATCATTCGTCAGGCATTACACTTACATGACTCCACCACTGTGACTGAATACCCAAAGGGCACAATGGATATGTCCTTTATCAATAATGGGTATGAAGGTGATATTCGGGCTACAACTATTCTGAAGAAACATTTCCATGATGCTGAAAAACTTATCTTTCACATGGTAAATGTATGCTTAGCTTCAAAGACATCCTCTTGGGATCAAATGTCATCCCAATGGCAACAGGTATTGTATTCTATTCTAGAACACCAACCGCTAAATTTCTCTGAAATCGTGTTTCTAGAAATAAAGAACTTGGCTCAGAAACCTGCGGCAAACCGCTGGCTATTATATCCAGGTTTCTGATGGCCATTATTTTAAATGAATTAAAATCTGATGGCCTTGTTGGCCTTGGAGTCCCTGCACCAGCTGTTTTGACTGAGGTATACTCTAGGCACAACTCAGACCTCACTCTCAAAGAAGCTACCCAAATGCTAAAACCCAAGCAGAGGGAACCCACAGCTTCCACACCAGATCCAGAGTCCCCACCAAACCAAAAACAAACGCCCCAAAATAGCTATTCAGGGAGATGAGTCCCCTGAAGATGCTCCTGTACCACCAAGGCAGGATTAACTTGCTGCTTTAAACCCCTCACCAGTATCAGAGACTCTACCAGCTAACCCCGCACAGGCATACTCTCAAAAGGATCCTGATGCAACCTTATCAGGGGCAACCACATCGCTGAGACCTCTCTCACTTGAGGAGGTTATCATTGAAGAGCATTCCTCTCCCCGAATGCAATCTGTTTCTATCTCCTCTCCCCAAGCAAATGCCCTCCAAAGTCCAACCATTATAATTGCAAACATGCTGACTCAGCTGCATGCCTCTCCTCCTCCCCAACAAACACCAACAAAGGGGAGAACCACAGCAATTGAGGAAGAGGATCAACATGCTTCTGACAACCCACAGCACCAGGGTTTAACTGTTCTATCTCCTGGTGTGGATATGCAGATACGAACATTTGGTGAGGCTGCCACCTCTTCTGAATCAGCACATGATCAGACTGAGGCTGGTAACATAGCTAAGACCTCACCAGAGGCAACAGCTGATGAAGGACATCGTCCTGAGGCTGGAAGTCCCCAGTTCCAAGAAAAAGGGGCACATGCTAAAACTGGTCTACACCAGTGCATGTACATCCTGCTACAAGCAGGAGGTCAGGTGATTCAACATCTGCTGATGATGACCTAGGCTTTTTCTATGATGTTCTAGCCCACAACACCATCCTGGAGGCTGAGGTAAGCAGACTACATGAACTGCTTGCCAAGAAGTCTCAGGATGTAAGTCCATCTGCCCCCACTAACCAACAGATGGCACCTTCATTCGAAGGTCCCCCAAACACTTCACCCTCTCACTTCACTGAGCCTCCAGCCTCTGCCTTTGGCACTACTCTCAGGGACAGAACCCCCCTGAGCAGATGGTTGCTGCATTCCAACAATCCTTACCTCTCATCACTCCCATCATCAATGACATTGTTCATAAAGCCATTGATGAGAGGATCTTCTCAACTCTACAACCACTCATTGATGATGCTGTGCACAAGAAACTTTCTGCGGTACAAACCCCTACAACCAATGCATCCAAAAAGGGGGAGAGTACAGCAGTGAAAGAAAGAAAAGAAAAAGAACTGGGGATGAGAAGGCACAAGAGAAAACCAAGGAGTTGGAGAAGGAAAAGGAACAACAACTGATCACGTACAAAAGAAAGAAAAGTGCTGGTGATCAAAAGAATGCTGAAGAAAAATCCTTGGAGGAGCTAATAAAAGATGCACATGAAGCACACAGCCAATCCATGGACAAAATCATTGAGCAACTCTTCAAGCAAGACTTTGATACAGCCAAACTAGACAGTGAGATCAGGAGGTTGGAAGTAAATGAAATCCAAAATAGATGGGTTGGGTACAGTGTGCTGGAGAAAGAGAGATTGGAGATCATGATTCGATTCATAGCCAAATATTTAGGAAGATCACTGATGGAGATTCGTTCATGGACCAGAGACAGCATTCTGGCTATAGCCACCAGAATCTGTTTGTCTGAACAATTTCATAAGGGGATAATTATTGAAGCACTTGATGAGGCTGGAGCTGGAAAAGGCTTGAAATGGCAAAACTCACAAAAGCCAAACTTACAACCAAAATGCTTGAACAACCTTCCCAATCACCCACTCAAAAACAGCCTACCCCTCAAATCCCAAACCAATCTCAAAACTCAAATCCAAACATCCTCAACCCTCAAAACCAATTCCTTTACCACAAAATCCAACCCAACCATCATCCAGTGATGCACCTAGAAGGATGAGAAGGGTGCTGAGGATAGAAGAAGATGAAGAAGAAGATGATGAAGATGATAGTCTGCCACTCTCTACTGTTCTAAGGGTACCAGAACCCAGGAGTCAACTCATGATCACACCTTACTCACAAAGGGAAATGGTTTGAGTCAAAATAGAAGATGAAGAACAGCAGAAGCAGCACGATGAGCAACTACTGAAGATGGTTGACAAGGAATTTCCCGGTCATCATCTATACAAGCCATGAAAGGGCATGCTCAAAGGCTGTACACTCTCAGACACATATTTCAGTATCAAAAAGAGAGAGTGAGAGTATGGTCAGACCCCAAGGTGAGCTCTAGAATACACAAAAGATCCATTCCACATAGATACAATGGCCAGGTTAGAAAAACAATAGACTCTACAATCATGTTGGCCATTGTAGTCTCACCTTGGGAAATACTCGATGAATTCAAGAAGGCTCATCAATCAAAAATGACCCCTCAAGCCTTACTGGAAAACAAGATGATCAAAAAGGGGTTATTATATAAGAAGCTTGAAGACATTAAGAAGAATGAGCTCCAGTTACTCCTTGAGGGCACCCATCCTGATGAATTTGTCTATAGGGAGATAACTACTATGGAGTTGAAGAATGGCAGGACTGTAAAGTACCTATCTGAGTACTATGGTCCAGAGTTCTTCTTTGAAGGAGGACTAGAAGAACTCTCCAAGGAGGAACAGGTTGTTCTCCTTGAGGCCTATGTTCGTGAGTCTTACAGAGTCGTAAATGGGAAGTAGGTTTCATGGTGGGATCACAACTCTATGTCCAGATCCCCCAAAACAAAGTTCCCCTCCATACTTAGCCAAACACATGATTAGAAACCTCTTCCTGGCCTGTGCTGATCCGATTCTCTGAAGCTGATCAAGAAAAGTCTTTGCCAACAATAAGTGGGACCTCAATAAAGTTAAAGGTTTTGGCTGCATTGGTTCAGGGGGAGTTTGTTGGACCAAAAGAACCAATGAGCCGGATCAGAAAAACCTTTAAGTCCCACAGACGTCACAACAACTGCTGAAGACACAAGTGCTGAAGACAGTCTGAAGACACAAGTGCTGAAGATAAAGTCTAAAGACACAAGTGCTGAAGACAAAGTCTGAAGACAAGTGCTGAAGACAAAGTCTGAAGACACAAGTGCTGAAGACAAAGTCTAAAGACAAGTACTGAAGACAGTCTGAAGACAAGTGCTGAAGACAAGTACTGAAGACCAAGTATCAGACGTTGTCACAACAGCTGAAGAGGTCTTCTTCAGTAGTTGTGACGGTTTTCTTTCAGTAGTTTTATATTTTCCCTTTTCAGTAGTTTTGTAATCAGTAGTTTAGTTTCAGCAGTTTAGTTTCAGTAGTTTAGCATCAGTAGTTTTATATTTTGTGCTTAGCACTCTCTGATATGTTCTCAGTAGTTGTGAACATTTCAGTAGTTTGTTAAGTGTTAGTTATTTTAGTAATAAATCTGCCAGATGTCACTATCCCGTGATATCAGCAGTGATTGCACTCCATATAAGGAGTGTCAACCTAATTGTAATATGTGAATGATTGAGCAGAAACATTTGATATAATTGAAACATTCCTTTTCACAGAAATATATTCTCTCGTTACAACCGTATTTGTTCTTAATGCATACAAATATCAAATTCTTGCTATAATTTGTCTAATTCTTGTTCTCATTCCGTTGCGTTACACTCTAATCCATCAAACTTGAGATCACTGATCCTGTCAACCTTTACACCAACTTTTCAAAGATTTTGTCCTTTTGGACACTTTTAGTCCCTCCACTTGGACTTTATTGCTTTTTCTTCTTTTATTCTTCATTTCTTGTCTTTGTTTTTAAAATAACCGGATGTTACACACCATTAGTTACCATTCCTTCACAAACTATTTTACCTCCCTTCTTATCCCCACTAAATGCCACATATAAGGCATTTTTATGCTTGAAGTCATGGAGAAGAAAATAGTTTCTTGTCATATGCTTGGAACAACCACTGTCAACATACCACCTGTTGTCAGCTCTCCAATATTATTCTGGCATATAGAAAGAAATCAATTAGAATTGACAACCCAAGTCTTAATGATCTTGGTTTGCCAGCAGTGTCTAAAATTGTTACTCTTTCATGAATAAGTCTTCAAGGTTCAGTATTAAATTTAGTTTTAATTGATTCATTCTGAGTTGTTTCACGTAATGATAATTCTGTTGAAGATGAGGTTGTTGAACTAGCTCAAGGATTCTCATTCTCTTCTTCATTCACCTTTTCATTATTGGTTTGCTGTTTTGATTTTGATGATGCGCCTTGAGTGTGGAAAGTTTCAGCAACTTTTGATTTTGAATGAGGTACATGAGTTCCCTTTTCAAAATAGTCAAAAAGCATCATCAGCTTTTGTTTTTTTTCCAGTCAAATCCACTCTTTTGTGAGGTGTTTTTGATTGCAGAAATATTGTTATTTTCTTCAAAGGTTCAACATCAGTGGATGTTTTCTCCTTTGGTTTTGGCTTTTTTTTGTTGCTGCTTCTTAGATTTTAAATCTTTTTTCACTATCAGTAGATTGAGTGTCTAATTCAGCTTTATCAGATTGTTTCTTCTTTGTGCTCTTTCTCTTATTCTTTTTATTGAAATAACATTTCTAAGTTGAATGCTATTTTTGTTACAAATAGCACAATGTTTGTTGAAGTAACAATTAGATGTCATATGATTGTTCATATTACAAATGGAACAATAACTACTGAAGTAACAATCTTCAGTATTGTGATTTTTCAGATCACACCATTTACAATACATATCCTCTGCTTTTTCATCAGAGTTGACTGCTTTCTTCTTCTTAGTCAACTTTTCAGGCTTTGCATCCTTCTCCAAATTTTCAATTGATTTATCAATTTTCAACTTTTAAGGCGTTGATTTGTTTGCTACTGATTTCGCCTTCCGCATATCATCTACTGTCTTAGTAGATTTGGTTTTCCGCAGATCTGCTACTGAAGAAGGTTTCTTCGTAGGAACATCTACTGAATCTCTTTTTCCTTTTCCTACGGAAGATGTGTGTTCTTTCTTAATAGATGCACACTTTTCTATTTCTTCCTTTAAAAGTTTTTGTTGTTGTTGTAGTTCTTGAAGACCTTCATTTAATTGAGCTATTCTTTTTCAAATAGTCTTCAGCATGTTTCTTTGTTTTAGTGGATATGGAAACTTTGATTTTTTCAAGAACTTTTGGAATGATTCTTTCAAGAGCAACATTCTTACCAATGTTTAGTAGATCATCATCATGTTCATCAGAATCATCAAAGTCATCACACTCATCAAAGTCATATTCTGAGTCATTTTGTTTAATATTTTCTGATTCAGAAGACTCAGTTTCATTCACCTTAGTTTCCTTGTGACTAATTTGTTCATTAGAGTTTGTTTCAAACTTGGTGCAAGGCACAAAATGATTTGACAAGTTATTTGTGATTGATTTAGGGAAAGGTGAGTAATTATTATTGATAAGAGGTGCAATGGTATTATATCCCAAACCATACATGTTCTTTTATTCAATATGAGAATTTAATAATTTCTCATATTGCTGAGATGAAAGTTGAAACTTCTGAAGTTTCACTTCAGTTGATGCATGAGCAGTCATGGATTCGGTTAAGGAAGTGGTATGTTGCTCAACTTGGGCTTTTAGATTGTAATTTTCTGAAACAAGTTTATCTAAATCCTTTTGTAAAAAGTTATGTTTGATTTGATATAATTTATGTTCTCTTATATGGGATTCATTTAAAAGCGTTGTTTCTTTAACTTTATCAGCCAGTTGTTGAGCATGGACTCTATATCTTTCAACTTCCTTAACACAGTTTGATGAACATAACCTATCTCTTACCTCTCTAGCCATAGGTGGAACTTTGTTTTCCATGTGACCTATTAAAGCTTCATTTTCTTCTAAGACTTCCTTCTCATACATACTCCAGTCATAGGTTCCATCTTGAGGAATGATCAGCCAGTTTCCTTAGAGTTACTTGATCCTACTAATGTATTTGTAGATAGTGGGGACGAGTTGGTCACTTGTGGTTGTCTGAAAGATCTTTGAGATGAAGATGGTTGGTGAGACTGATGTTGCTGTTGTTGTGGCAAGTCAGGATTTGATTGTTGATTACATTGTCTAGAGAAATGTCCATAGAGATTGCACTTGAAACATCGTACCTTTGACTTATCGACACCAATCTTTGATGATTTCCTTCCTGTAGCCAAGTTTTTATTTCTCCTAAGATATTGTTTGGCTCTATAAGAAATCATTGTCATTTGCCATTGTAGATCCATCTTCTCTACTACATTTGGATGTAGTTCTTCCAAGTCTTGCTGGCAAATGTTGGCAGATGTTAAGGAGCTTCCCATGTAGGCTTGAAAACTTGAACTGAAAGCTGCAAAGGCTGTTTTTTGTTCTTCAGAGTCCAGAACAACAGTGATAGGCTCAGTTCGATTGATATTTGATGAAGACTTTATAGTAGATGTTTTTCTTCTATCATCAGATCTATTCTTTTCTTTTCCTGATTACTTTGAGAAGATTTATTTAAAGATTTGGCAGCATAGAAACTTGCTTCCACTTCATCTTTACTCAAAATACAAGAGTTGTCACTATCATTGTTGGAAATAAAGGCACTTCCAGCACTTTTTGTTTCTTTAAAATGATAGGGTGAGACATGTGTTCTCACACTCTTGTTTCTTGATTTTTCATCTATTTCAAGAGCCTCAACTTTAGCTATAAATGTATCTAAAGTAGATTCTTTAAGATCAATGGTGTTCTTGAACATGGACACTATTTACTTCCAACTTTCTTGCAAACTATGGAGCATCTTTTTGTTTAATTTCTCATTTGTATATTTCAACTCCAAGATATTCATCTCTGTTACAATTTGCATAAATCTATATGATAAAAGGTATCATATTATGAGCGAAGGGTGTCTCTCCTAATGCTTTTGATTTCATCACTCCTTTCATAGAGTGTATAAAGAATTTTTCACAAGGAGTTTGTTGTTTTATAATTTTCAGATCTGATTAAGATTTCTTCACGTAAAGCTATACTAAGCAAGTTGTATGCTTTAATATCAACAAATACCTTCTTAATATCATCAGGTGACAGATCCTTTGTACTTATGGGTTGATTGTTGTCATTATAATCCGGCCCAAGAGTGGGTGGAATATAAGGAACTTCAGTTATTGAAACCCATAAGTCAGAGTCTATATAGTTCACATGATTCCCGAACTTGATTTTCCAGGACATAAAATTTGCTTTAGTTTCCAACTTTGGAGGTTGGTAGGATGATCCACCAAACTTACTCATGTTTAGTTAAAGTCTAAGAATTTAACTATACAGAGTATCGTTTGAGTAATGAACTAACTAGTGACAAAACTTAACAAAAATTAAGCAATTGAGGTCACGAATTAGTCAATCCTTTTAATGATAATTAAATTATCAAATCAAGGATTTGTTAATATATTTGTTTAAAAAATCTTGAACAGTTTATGAATGTCAATCAATAACCCAGATCTCTTATTAAATTGATTTGAATATTAATCTAAGTTAATCAAGCAATGGAACAATACTTGCTGAAAGACAATTCACTATTTTTAGTGTTCACACAAAAACATTTTGCTTAAAAAAACAGTCGATCTAATAAGCAAAACTGACAAATGTAATTAAAAACAAGCAAAAAATTAAACACTTTTAACACTGATAGATCAATCGATCTATATCAATGAGCACTTAGCTCTAATACCACCTATGAATCCAAGGATCACAATCAGGAATTATCAGTGTTAAAGGAAATCAAGTTAATGTTTGTGGAATCAACATTAACCTTGTTCAACTATTTGATTAATAAATAATGAGAATGACAAACACAATAATACAATCACAATTAACAATCAAAAAAGATTTGATTAAATTGTACAATAATTATAAATGAATAATCAAAGAATGACATAAACAATAAGTGCTTTGATTGTGTTGATGTTGATATGGCGGCTGCTAGGGTTTATGTTTGTGTGAATTGATGTGATGTTTTTGTGTTGATCTTCTAATGTTAGTTGCCGCCTATCGTGTATGTTCCTCTGATGTGAAACCTAGGATTCATATTTATTGGCACATGTGTTTCAGTTTAGGAAACACCAGATCTCTTAGGATTTGCACAACTGTCTTGTTGACGTGTTGACTTGTAACACTTATATTATTTAAATACAAGTGTTTGGACTCCGCAGCTACATAGTCTTCCATAGATGTTTGTTCTTCCGAATATACTTTTTTCTTCCGAAGATAATTTGTTCTTCCGAAGATAATTGTTCTTCCGAAGCTATCTTGTTCTTCCGAAGAGATCTTTACTTCAACTTCAGAGCTGGTTGTTCATCCGCAGAAGATATTTAGATGATTTTTTTGTAAGAAACATATCTACGGAAGAACAAAAATCGTTCATCTGTAGATGTTCTTACAGTTAGTGAATTTCACAAATTGACCAAGTATAATGTTTTACCTGCAAACATACATAAATTAACACAAATAAGGGTTAACCTATATAAATAATGCATAAATCAAAATAATGAATTATAATCATTCATTATAGTATTGATTAAAGTTCTAAGCCTATACAAAATGATCTAGACGTTCCTAGATTTGACAGTAAGACTATTTATTTTATGTAAATCTGGGCAAGCTTATTCATCTTGTAGTCCTCACGAATCGGTAGAAAATATGCAGACTTGGTCAGTCTTTCCATAATTACCCATATAGCATCATAACCATGACTCGATCTTGAAAGCTTTGTAGTAAATTTCTCGCATTTCCATTCTGGAATCTCTGGCTACTGTAAATAACCTGACGGTTTGTATGCTTTGCTTTCACTTTAAGGCAAGTAAGACACTTTTCTATGTATTGAGCTAGAGATCGTTTCATTCCCGGCCACCAATAGTGATTCCTTAGATCTTTTTCATCTTCACTACCGGGATGGATAGAATGCTTAGATTTGTGCACTTCATCTAAGATTATATCCTACAGTCCACCAAAACTAGGACCCATATCCTATTATTGTATCTTAAGATATTATCGCTTTCTGTTATCAACAACTTTAGTCTCCCAATTATTCTTTCTTTCACTTGGATTTCCCTTAGAGCTTCTTTTTGTACATTCTTAATTTGATTTAAGAGACTAGCTATAACATCTATTCTAGATGCATGAATTCTTATAGGTTGGGGCTTCTCTTTTCTACTTAATGTATCAGCTACTACATTAGCCTACCTAGATGGTATTGGATCTCACAATCATAATCGCTTAATAACTCAATCCAACATCTTTGATGTGTATTAAGCTCATTCTGTTCGAATATGGGTTTCAAACTTTTATGGTCGGTGTAAATAGTACATTTTTCACCATAGAGATACGTCTCCAAATTTTTGTTAGTGCAAATATTATAGCACCAACTTCTAAATCATGGGTCGTGTAGTTTCGTTTATAGGTCTTCAACTATCGAGAAGCGTAGGAAATTACTTTGCCTCTTTGCGTGAGTACATATCCCATACCATAATGAGACGCATCACAATAGACTGCAAAATCTTTAGTTCCATCAAGAAATGATAGTATTGGGGCACTACACAATTTCTGTTTCAACATATCAAAAGCTTCTTCTTGTTTAGGTACCTAATTAAACTTAGAGGCTTTCTGGGTTAATGTTGTTAATGGTGTAGCAATCTTAGAGAAATGTTGAATAAATCTTCTATAGTATCCTGCTAACCCAAGAAATCTTTTGACTTTAGTAGGATTCTTTGGCACTTCTCATTTCCTGATAGCCTCAACCTTCACAGGATCAACTTTTATTCCTTTTTCATTGATTACATGGCCTGGGAATTGAAATTCACATATCCAAAACTCACACTTGTAAAATATTGCATAAAGTTTTTCTTTCTTAAGCAATTCTAGAATTACTCTAAGGTGTTGTTCATGATCTATCTCATTCTTAGAGTAGATCAGAATATCATTGATAAATATGATCACGAACTTATCGAGATATGGTTTACAAACTCTATTCATAAGGTCCATGAATACTACAGGTGTGTTGGTAAGGCCAAATGGCATTACCAAAAATTCATAATGACTGTACCTAGTCCTAAAAGCAGTCTTAGGTGCATCTTCTAGTGTTACCTTCACCTGATCATATCTAGATCACAAGTTTTTTTTTAAAAAGTACTTGCTCCTTGCTGCTATGTATTGGGTGTTCTTTCCGAACCAAAATAGATGGTATATCATAAGAGATCAAGGAGGTCAACAAATATTCTTCTGGCAGAACATACTTAACCTGCCTGGACATGCTATCTTGGACATAAGGAAGTCAACAAGTATTCTTCTAGCATAACATACTTGACCTACCTAAGCATGATCTCTTAGACATAAAGAGATACTATGAAAGCCTAAAGAATCTAAACTAGCTCAATATTTATAGTAATCTTCAAGTTTTGGTAGAATCAACCTAGGAGGAGTTTAAAAGATCAAGAGGTTAATCTTAGAGGTTGATGCTAACCAAAGATCTCTCAACATGCACTAAATTAAAAGAAAGTACTTTAGAAGATCTGACAATGTACAAAGAAAAATAACTAAGTTTCAAATCTTCTGAACCCAAAGATAAAAATATTTCAAAGCCAAAAGTGAAGTCTTTCGAAGTTTGAAGACAAAGGCCTTTGAAGCTTAAATAATAAACTCTTTTGAAGACTAAGAAGTCATGTGTCTATGGACACACTTTTTGACTAATGTAGAAGACCTTTCCATTGTCAGCTCTAAAGACTCACCAACTTATATACGTTGATGATTACCTTTTTACTTTAGTCAACTGTACATCATGGTCTTTTATCTGTAGCTTCCTACTTTAGTACTTTATCCTTATGATATTACAATATGATGTGAGCTAAAGCTTGTCAATGTCATATATCAAAATGCACTCTGCCTTTTAACATTATATCGATCTTATATATAGGTTGTAGTATAGGTTGTAGTATAAGTATCCCATGTACCAGTCTTAGGACTAAGCTTTTTAACACTTACTTGAGAGCAATATACATCATCCTTGAAAACCAATCTTTGATCTAGTAAGTGTGTTATCTCCAACTGTGAAACCGTTGTTGAACCGCTTTACCTGGTCCTAGACCTTCACTGAAAAAATCACCAAAAAGTCTCAATCTATCTTTAATTTTTTTTATTTTGTTTACCTTTTCATTTCTTAAATCAAAACTAGTAGTTAAATATAAAGGTTTTTGAGTAGTCTTAGTGTGTCCATAAATTGACACTCGGTCCTTACCAACATTATATTACCTCACGATAGGTACACCTGTCCTTTGTGTGTAGTTTAGTATTAGTAATAACCATTTAAAACTAAATTTGTGCAAAAATATTTATAAAAATTTATATGTATTTGCACACACCAATATCTAGTAAGATTAGGAATGCATCTTACATTATCAAGCTTTATCTTTGTGTCATTGTTAAGTTTTAGATTCATTGAGCCTTGACCATACACTTAATATACTCTATCATGTCCTAGTTTTATAGTCCCTAAATCTTACTTCTTCATCTCATAGAAGTACTCCCTATAAAGAGTCATATGAAAAGGGCACCCTAAGTCAAGAATCCAATCTTTGTCCTTTTTTCGTTCAAAACCACTAACACACCATAACTTTACTATTCATCATAAGCATCAACTGATGAACTTAGTCTCCTATTGTTTGAGATATTCACGTTAGCTTTTCTCATCTTCCTTTCTGGATATCTCTCTTTAAGTGTGTCTTAGAACTGTAGGCGAAGCTACGCCTTTAAAGATCGACCTCTCATAAATATGTCATCAATAGTATCATCCTTTCCTCTCCTATCATTATAGCTATTTTTTATTAAAAGCTGGTAGAACTTCCTCTATTGATAAAGTATCCCTAGATAACATTAACGTATAAATAAAATGTTTGTATGCTTCTAGAAAAAAGGTTAAAAAGATGGGCTTCATCTTCGTCTTCCTTCTTTACTTTGATATTTTTAAAATCCAAGATGTGTATACTAAATACATTAGAATGATTCTTTAATGATGAGCTTGGTGACATTTGAGAAGTTTATAATATTTCATCTTATAAAGAGTTTGCTCGCCAAAAATTTGGTTATGTAAAGTGTCTCAGCTTTGAACTAAATTCCTAAACTTGTTGTCTCTATCAATACCTCTATGAGCATACTATCACCGAGGCTAAGAATAATTTCACGACGGATTTTCTCAAGATATCCATTTTTCCCTTATTCAGGAGGGTTTTAGGTAACCAAGCCTCATCATACAAGACATCAATTACTCTCTAATGAACTAATAACACCTCCAATTTCATTTTCTAAAACCCCAAAATCATTATTGTTTTTGACCTTCTCTAATTCAAGCTTAATGGACACCATGATCCACTATTCAACCTTTACCTTCAATACCTATCATTAATTCAAGCCTTCAACAAACTTGGCACTAATACTAGTTATTATAAATCGAACAACAACAGAGAAAGAATTGAATCAATACTCAAAATGAATAAATGTTAGGATCTGGTATTTGACCAAACACCAACTGATTAATGTGTTAAACCAAACCAAATAGTGGGGAATCCTATTTGATTGGTGATCCAATCAGTGAGAACGCACGTAGAGACAATAACGTATTGAATCTAACGTCAAGAATCGATTAGGAATCGATCTACAGCGTTCTAAGAACTTGCAGTACGAACTTAGAGGCTTCTGGACGGCTAGGGTACGTCTGGAGTCGAAGTGGATTAAAATGCTTACGTTTTTCCACGAATTAGGTGTATTTACAGGTTAGGATTGCTCATTCATGCGACTGAGCCATTAACATGGTTCATTTGTGCGATTGAGCCATGCGGTTGATCCATTCGCATAACTGAGTGTTCAGTCGTGCGACTGAGCCAGACGCATGAAGTTGTTCAGGCGTATGAACTATTTAGGCACATGGACACTCAGTTGCATGGCCATTCGAACGCATGACCACTATTGGGGCGCATGGTCCAGTCGGACGCATGAGAACTTCACTTCACCAAGTTTGAATGTATTCAATATTATAACATTATGTATAACAGTTCAAACAATCACAAACCTATATAATCCAGTCAATATATGTTAAACAACTCATTAATGAAATATTAAATATTACAGACACAACCAAACATTTTGTATTTCATTAAGTACCCATAATTACATAAGTGTAAGACATATTCCATTCAGATTAGGATCTAGGTACATATATGTATCAAAAAACTCCCCCTTGGACCTAGATCTATCTATCATCTAACATCTTTCATGATTTCCTCAACTTCTTGTACTTAGCTTCTTGGTGACTCCTGTGTTTATCTCAAAAGCAAAATAGAGTCTTATCACTTTTTGAAAACGTAAAGCTTGTATAATATCCTGTGGGTCGTAGAATAGTGGCCACTTGTATAAAGTATAAACATTGTGCTAACAAGTTGGTGAGCCACATCAGATCAAACACCATTATGGTTTCCATTCTGCCATTCCTGTTCGAGACTATTACAGCCTCTCCTGTTCTCCAATCATGGTACCACCATTTGAATGTGGAGAGAAGTCCTAAGGCATCTCACGTAGTGGGATCTTGACAATGTACGTGGTGGACTCCACTTCAGCACTACTCTAGGTTTTCTAGTTATGGCATCAACCTCAGATCTTCTAATGTACCTCGTTGATTGTTGAGGTTTGAAGTTGACCCATCTGGTGTGGTACTCCCTCTTCAGAGCAGCTTCAAACCAGCCTGACATCTTACAAGGGTCAGCATATAGCAAGTTTAACTTTGCCAACTGGTTGAGCTCAAAACCTGGAAGAGTCTTCAGATCATGTGAAAATCTTAAGTACTCAATTCCCTCCTCACGTTTAACCGCGTAAACGTTGAGGTCTGAAAAATATGCCCATGCTATGATCCTGCCTGCCACCATATGATGTTTCTTGACCTTATACAGTTTGGTGTAGACAGTTGATGTTGTAGCACTACGTTGGGCTCTGATTTCTTCAAAACATGCTGCCCATTCAGCGTTTTTGATGTTGACTTCGGCGTCTGAGGCTTGGGCCTTCTCTTTATCCTTTTCTGACTCTGGCTCCATTTTATTTATAGTCTCAAAAGTGTCAGTGACAAGAGTTTCTCCCAGATTTGGAATGACATTTCCCTTATTGTCAGTGTGCTCTGGATAGTGTTGTGCAGTGACATCTTCAATCTCGATCTCATCAACATCTTGAAGCTCATCGTCACTCTCCTTTTGCACAGTTGGAGCATCTTTCACAATCTCATCAGGATTGAGTCGGAACATTTCAGCCAGTTGCTCGTCGGTGAGATCATGAATTATTCTCCTTCTTTAGGAGTGTAATTCACCAATCTCCTGACAATCCCCTATAGATCAAGAATCATTGTGAGTTGAGTCTTGATCTATTGGAGGGGAGCAACATCATATTCATCTCCTTGAAAATGTGGATCTGCTTGATTTAAAACATGTAACACATCAATCATTAGTCAACGATCAAAACAGTAAACATCAATAATAACCATAAACATTAATTACATTTATTTGATACAATATTCAGATACACATGATTTAAATAACATAAACAGCTATGCATTACTCTTGTCTTGAATAGCTGGTGTGTCGGTAGGATCAACAGAAGATGATGGGGCTCCTTGGTCTTGATTTTTCTTTGTGCGCCTCTCTTGACCTTGAGCTGATGTAGATGCAGCTGCATCTCCTTCTTCATCATCATCATGATCGACATTATCACCTGCATCAGTGTCATCCCCTTGATCATCACAGTCATCATCATCATCATCATCACTGTCATTATCATCACCATCATCTCCATCTCCATCTCGGATCATTAGGGGCTCATCTTTAGATCCTTCAGTCTCAGCATAAGCTTCTTGTTCTGGGCCTCTAAATCTTGTATCCTCTGTACTGAGGATGTATGCATCTCTCCCAGCTCTGTGATCTCTTGGCTCTGGGCCTCTATCCTTTGGGCTTGGGATGCATTAATCTCCATCAGCTAATTAAGCTAAGAGGCTCGCTGTTCATCCGTCGCCAGCAGCTTCAGCACTAGTCGGCTAAGGTTAGCCAACTACTCCTCCAACCCGACAGATGGGTAAGAGGATCCAAAAATAGGTGGGACCTGTGAGGAGGTCCCAACTCCATGGGCTGTGGTGGTGGTTGTGGATGTAGAGAAGATTGGTGTTGGTATCGATGTGGATGGTTGTGGATGAGCTGTAGTGGTGGTGGATGGGAAGTGTGTATCTGGTGGAGTAGGTGTGGAAGTGGTGTATGAGCCGGTGGTAGTGGTGGGTGGAATGGTGGTAGTGGTGATAGTGGATGTAGTGGTAGTGGTGGTAGGTGGAATGGTGGTAGCTGTGGTGGTGGCTGTGGTGGTGATAAAGGTGATTCTGCATTTTTCTTTTCAAGCCATGGGACTGAGCCATTCTCTTCTTCCTTGATCTAGTCGAGGAGGATGCTCCCCCTAGAGCGCGGCCTGGCAGATCAGAAGTATAAGTAGGATCATCAGTTGTCTCCCCCAATCTGCCTGGGCGTTCACCAACCGCCTGGAGCCCTCGTTCTGTGGGAACGGCTTTACTTCCCACAGTCCAAGTAAGTGGCTCCTCATCTGACTCCTCCTCTTCCTCACCAGGCATGAAATCCTGGTGGAACCCAGCAGTCTCCGCTCCATCTCCAGTGGGGGCAGATGCTGGAGATGGAATATCAGCAGTAGGGCCCCTTTGTTGAGTGGATCCTTCATCTCCAGCATCCCCATTATCATCATTGGAGTCATTATCACGGAGCTGTAGCTGCTCTTCTTCAGAGTCACTATCAACGTGACGCCATTTACGCCTAGCCGGCGCCACGTAGTCCTCCGGGGCCAGATGCCCAAATAGTCTCCTCACAGGGGGCTTTACCTGCTTCCCCCTGTAGACCTTCATGCTGCCCAAGGTGGTATCATCCATCACCTCGAGTACCACCGCATCCTCCTTCTCCTTCGGCAAGGAAGGGAGCTTCTGGTCGATAATCATCTGCATAAAGCGAGGGTACATGCAGAAGCCCTCATTCCCTTTCCCTCAATGTTCTCCACCAAGTAGGTTAAGATCATCCTGGAGAAGCTGAACGGATGGTTCAGCACCAATGCAGCATATGCGTTCTGGATCTGATCAGACAGTTCATCAAAACCTCCATTCCGAGACGTTATACACTTAAGCAGAATGTGTGCAAGGTACTTGAACTGGGGGCACAGGTTGCTTTTGTTGAGCACCCCTGCATTGATGTCCCCAGCGTACTTGGCCCGCAGGAAACAGCCTCGGACAGTAAGGGGGTGTAGTCATGTGGGGCATTCAACATCGTCCCCAAGCTACAACACTGTCCTGAGATCATCCTCAGAGATCTCAATGGCCTCTCCAAATATCGAACTACGGATTCGATGAGGCTCTGAGGTTCTATCAACTATAGCGCCTTCCCAGAAGGCCTGCTGAATAGAACGGTAGGGTGTACATGGAGTTGAGATTGCGTGAGAGATCCTTGATCGCCTAAGAAACGAGATGATTCCAGCAAAGTCAGGAGCATGTCTGGATGACTGATCCAGATGAGCACAGATATTGTGCTTAGTGCTCATGGTCCACCGACTCGCCATCTATTACAAAAAAGAACGTTAGTATCCATTGATTAAGAATATCTTGAATCCCTTGGACTTGAAAATATTCCCATTTTGATCTGTCGTGCGAATAAGACTGTGCGACTGAGATCTAGTCGTGTGAATGAGTAGTGCGACTTAGATCTAGTTGTGCGAATTATTCCGTACGTACGACTGGTCATGCGACTGAGCTCACCCTTATGTATACTCAGTCGTGTATATCAGTCGTGCGCCTGGACTCACACGCATGATTCAGTCGTGCGACTTAACTGTCCGCACTACTCAGTCATGCGACTGAAGTTCATCAGCCTGTCCATTCGCATGACAGACTGTTGTTCAATTCAAATTCAAGTTTTGACCAATTCTTATGATTAGACGTCGTGTTTTGGTTCATTGGACTCACAATCATTATACTTAATACCTAATAACATTAATTTCAGTTGTTTGCTTGGATTAATTGGGGTATTTAGTCAAACAAGTCTTGGTTCTTGGTTTGGACCGAACTTGTCGATTTTGGAGTCAAATTGAATGAAATATGATTGGATTGAACCGCATTATACCTGTATAGGTAGTGGAAATCGTCAGTACACAAGAATTAGTGGTATAATAGGCTCAAATGAAATTTTGGCAGGGTAACGACGTGTCGTGCGACTTAGGGCGATTTTGGGGTGATGAATGACTGCGACCGACTACCCCACTATTTATACTAGGGTTTCCTATAGTCGTGCGACTGAGCCCAGTCGCACAAGTTGTTCGTGCGACTGAGTATCAGTCGTGCGACTGGCACAGTCAGTCACCTTCAGTCGTGCGATTGGAGTTGAGTCGTGCGACTTGGTCATTCGCCTCCTCTCACGTGGCCGAATGGCTCATTCGTATTAGCCATTCGGTTGCATGGTCCATACTCATGTCCATTCGGCTATAAAGGCATGAGTATGATCCATTCGTACGGTTGGTCCATACTCATGGTCCAGTCATGCAAATGGGTCATACTCTTGAAATTTTTTGACTTTATGACCATTTGACATTTAAACCCTTTTAAACTGTTGAATTAACATTATGATCATTTGATCATCTTAGACATGATCATTCTAACTTGAAAAACTTTTGATCACCTCAGACGTGATCCATTTAAACACCTTGTCGCCTCAGATGTGACCCAATTGTTGTTTGAAAGCACTTGTGGTCACCTCAGACATGACCTTTTAGATGATAACGTCCTTATCAACTTCCATGACATAGTCCGATACTAACATACAGAATTTGACAAACTTTGTACAGAAATAAAAGAAATAATACTGAAAACTTAAAAAAAACTAAGACATGTTTTTGTGGTTTTGTGAGAGTTAATTCCTAAGATGTAGTTCTAAGGAATAATTATTCTGAGAGAGCAGCCTCAATCATTTAGACCATACATGGATCAATTCAAGTTGGAATCATACAGGATATTCAAATCATTCAGGACGAGTTATTAAAAACAACTTTGATGCTCTTTCCTTGTTTTTCATCTGGAGTCATTTAGCACATTTAGGAAATCATACTAGTACTCTTAGGTCCGCACACTGATTTGAACTTTCAAGAATTGTAGCCACAGCGATTTTCAGTATACTTGTCCTCTTAAATCCACACACAGACTTTCAACACAGTTTGGTGAGTTTTAAGTTTGTTTATTTCAATAAGCATTTGTGGATCCCACACTCATATGGTAATCAATATTCCTCAGGAGATTTTTGAGCGGTCTTAGGGTAGTGTTCAAGAAGCGACTATTCATAGAATTTTCAAAGAGAAGCCAATCCTCAGGTCAGTGCCATCACACAGCAAAGAGGCGGCAAACAACAATGAGTTCTACAATACATAGGTTATGCTTATCCTCAGGTCAGTGCCACCGCACAGCAGAGAGGGACATAATCTATCTTCTTGTTTGAGCAATTTTTCGTCTTTTAGCATAAATCTCACCAACAACCTAGGTTATCAGTTGATTGTATTTTCATTTTTCATGTGCTTTTGCTCATGCTTTGGTCTTACGCACACTTTTGTGGCGTTTATTTTGCTCGTCACCCCTTATTGGAATCTTGTTGATTGTGTTAACCAGGGATAAGGTGTTACCCACAGCTAGTCAGACATTTTAGTTTAATCTTGAGATCACAAAAAAAGTCTAGTCATCTATTGTGTTGAATCTACCGACATATCAACTGTGGTCTAGCAACCTCTAGGTCTACTTTCTTTGTGTTACCTTAGTAGTAGCTAGCTTAACTATCATATTTCCTTTTATATTGCTCAGACTACACAGACTTATACGTGAACTTTGCATCTTTTTCAATTTTGATTTTTTAAAGTCCCAAATGGTTTGTACCTGTGTACTATCATATTCCACACATTAAATCGGTATCACACATACGATCTTATTTATTATCGGCTTGCCTCTCCTTTTCCCTTGTTTTTTTTATATTCTCCCCCTAAAATACTAAAAGCTCTAAGGATTTGCGTTTTAGGATTTTTAATGAGCAAGAAAAGACATTAAGTGTAATTAACGAACTAACATTAAACAAAAACAAGAGAATTAAACTTAAATAACACTAAAATTTAAAAAATAAAAGAACTTAGGCGCAACGCATCGGACTATACATGGTCATCTTCAGGAATGACCTCACTTTTCTTTTTAACGTCATTGACCTCTAACAGATATAGAAAACGTGATTCGTCAAAAGCTTTTGTATAGAGGTCAGCGCAATGAAAATCAGTGTTTATTTTTATCACACGGATTAAATTCTTTTCAAAACAGTCACGTATGAAGTGATATTTGATTCCGATGTGTTTGGTCTTAGGATGTTGAACCGGGTTCTTAGTGACTGCAATCGCAGCAGAGTTATCAACAAATATAGGAGTGGAAGTGAAATGCAAACCGTAATCCCGCATTTGCTGTTGAATCCATATGATTTGGGAACAACAGCTTGCAACAACAACATATTCGGCTTCACAGGTTGACAAAGCAACCGAGGTCTGCTTCTTACACTGCCATGTAACTAATTTTCTCCCAAAGAACTGGCACCCTGCTGATGTAGACTTGTAGTTCATCTTGCAGCCGCCGTAATCCGAGTCAATATACGCTGTAAGTTCAAAGTCATCATCATGAGGATACCACAACCCAAGTGTGGGTGTGCCATTCAGATAACAAAATATCCTTTTGACCCCAATTAGATGATTCACCTTAGGCTTGGCCTGATAACGTGAGCATAAACATGTCGCATACATGATATCTGGTCTTGAGGCAATGAGATACATGAGAGATCCAATCATCCCTCGGTACATAGTGGCATCTACTAGATCACCATTCTCATCGGGTGCTACATCATGGTTTGTAGCTAGTGGAGTGCCAGCTGTGGAGGCATTCTCCATGTCAAACCGATTGAGAATATCCCCTACATACTTGGTCTGATGTAAGAAGATTCCATTTGGTTCTGATCCACAGTAACCGAGAAAGAACTTCATGTCCCCCATGGCACTCATCTCAAACTCCGCCTTCATGACTGCTTCGAATTCTTTGCATAAGTCTTCGTTCTTTGAACCGAAGATTATGTCATCTACATAGATCTGTACTAGCAGTAAGTCTCCATCTTTTTCTTTGATAAATAGTGTGCAGTCAATGACCCCTACGAAACCATGTTTCACAAGATGAGTTGTAAGTTTCTCATACCAAGCCTTTGGAGCTTGATGAAGTCCGTATAGAGCCTTGTCGAGTTTGTAGACTCTATCCCGATGATATGGATCCTCAAATCCCTCGGGTTGACTAACATACACTATTTCTCTGATCTCACCATGAAGGAATGCACTCTTCACATCAAGTTGATAAACTTTGATTTTCATATAAGATGCATAGGCAAGAAAGATGCGGATGGCTTCCATCCTTGCCACTGGTGCAAATACTTCATTGTGGTCAATACCTTCAACTTGTCGAAAACCCTGAACAACAAGCCGAGCCTTGTTTCTGATGATCACCCCTTGATCATCTTTCTTGCATTTCAAGACCCATTTGGTGCCAATGACTTTAGCACCTTTAGGTCTATCGACTAATGTCTATACACCTAACTTCTTAAACTGAAGAAGTTCTTCTTGCATGGAACTAACCCAAGCCTCATCATTTAGTGCTTCACTAATATTCTTTGGCTCAAACTGAGACACAAAGTAGCGGTATGCACCATCGTGAAGGTATCCTTTTTCTATCATGGAGGCATAATCAGCTGAGTATAGCTGATTTCTAGTCTGAACCCTTGATCTCACATCTCCTATAATGTTATCCAATGGATGATAGACGTTTAGACGTTATCCAGGAGTTGTTGGAACAACCACCTCAGAGTCAAGATTATGAGCATTTGGTTCTAGGTCGGAGGCAGTAGGAGTCTGATGTTCTAATGATTCTGAAGTATCACTTGCGATGTTGGTGAACTTGTGTAAGTCAGAACCTGTACATCCTGGTTGATCTGATCTTTTTCTTCATTGTCTTCATCAGAGGAGGAATCATTTGCATCAACTGCTCCCCTTGAGTTGGTAGTATCATGACTTGTTGAATCTTGAGATGGTGTGTTCAGTACATCGTACATCATCTTGTTTGCCAACTCGTCTTCTGAAGCGGGAACAGGTATGTGGATGGTCTTGAAGAATCCATCATAGTCGAAGAAGTAGGCAGGCCCTTTTCCAGCAGGTGGTATGATATATCTCTGAATATCAACATTACACCACACCTCTACTTGGCCTGTTGAGTTGTTGTAAACTCTCTTGTTCGGTATGTTGTATCCTAGAAAGATCCCTTCATCAACCTTCTCACTGAATTTTCACTCTCGGGTCTTCTTTAGCAGGGTGCACGGAGCGCCAAATGGCTCGAGATATTCCAAGTTAGGTTTACGTCGCTGTAATAACTTGTAGCATGTTTTTCCATGGCGTTTTACTATCAGAACTCGATTAAGAGTATAACATGCATTGCCACTGCTTCATTCCAAAATTGGATAGGTAGTTCGAGTCTACCAGCATTGTCTGTGCCGTCTCTATCAAGCTGCGGTTCTTTCGTTCAGCAACGCGTGTTAATCTGAGGGGTATAAGCTGAGGTAAATTGATGCAAAATTCCCTTTTCCTTGCAATAGGCCTCCATCCTCTGATTCTTAAACTCGGTTCCGTTGTCTGAGCGCACCGTCGTACCTTCAGCTTGTATAGGGATTCCAGTGTAGTTACCAATTCCTTGAAGGTTTCAAATGTTTCTAATTTGGATTTCAAAAACATTACCCAAGAGAACCTTGAGTAGTCATCAGTAACTACATAGCAATACAAGTGCCAGCGATGCTTCTTGTACTGACGGACCAAACAGATCCATGTGAAGAAGCTCAAGAGGAAGGTTTATAAAATGAACTTTCTTTCCTTATGAGACTTCTTCGTCTGTTTACCTTTTTGCATGCAACACGGAAATCCGGGAGTTGGAAGTTTTTGAAATTTACTCCCCTCACAAGATCATTTAGATCAAGTGATTCATTTTCCTCGGATTTATGTGTCCCATTCTCCTATGCCAGGAGATGGATCCTTCTCAGTAGCTTTGGACAAGAAGCATTGGACTTCACTATCCGTTATGGATGCCTTTGAGAGATCCAAGACATAAAGATCATTATATCTTGAAGCTGACATTAGGATCTGGTCCTCCGGGATCATGTATTACTTATTTAGAACCTAACACTTTTGGTTGTCAAAAACTACCTTGAATCCTTTATCACAGATTTTGAGAGACAGAGTGCAGGTTATTTTGTAATTGTTGGACAAAGTTTACCTTATCAAACTTAACCTTCTCATTTCCCACTTCTCCTTGGGCTGTGATATACCCACCTTTATTTCCAGCAAATGAAACATGCCCTCCTTAATTTGTCTGACATTTGATAAGAGAGCTCCATTCCCTGTCATGTGTCTGGATGCTCCGCTATCAACAATCCACGTGTTAGTCTCAAAATTATAGCGAACACCCTGCACATTCAATGAAAACATTAGTTCATGTTAGGAACCCAAGCCTTAACTGGCTTGGGTTTCCCTGAGGCATCACATATCACAAACTCAATCCACTGACCCTTTGAGGTTAGGATTGATCAGAATTATGTTTGTTCTTATTTTCAGGCACTGAGGAGTTTTTTTTCTTTCCATAATCCAGATTTGTGTAAGGCTTGTTTGTGATAAACAGACGACTGGCTGATGGGTTGAACTTTGGGTTCGCAATCGCTTTTAGGATGTATCACTGAGTTCCTTTTAAAAGATCTAGATGTAGATGCAGAAAGTTCAACTTTCTTCCTCGGTGTCTGGTAATAAGGATAGTGAGATGCTATGTGACCATACTCTCCACAATTATAGCAGGATCTGCTTTCAACTTTACGGTTTATTTGTTTTGGTGGAGATGTACTTGTTACATGGTCAACCTTATTGTGTTTGGACTGAGACACTAATTTGTTAGATGTATGAGTTGGTTTTGAAAACTTAATTGCTTTACCTGGTTTTACATCTTTAATCTCTTGTTTCCCTGGACTGTGACATGATGCACATGATTGATTAGATTTTATAGTCATTTTAGGTTCTTGTTTGACTTTGATTGACCCTGACTTTAAACTAACTTTTCCAATTTCTTTTTCCAGGTTAACACATGGCATCTTTCCTCTTGCCTTTGAAGTGTCCTCTTGTTGTTTAGATTCGGATTCACTTGATTTACTTATGGAATCTGGATCATTTACAAGAGGCGTAGACACCACGTGATCCTTGATGGGATTATTGTTAATTGGTTTACTTTTGGTGTTTATCAAGGTCTCAGGTGGTGGTGGAACCACTTTGTATCCCAGTCCCTCCCCATTATTTCTCTCTCTCACTAAGTGTTGGACAATGTGCGATGAGCTTGTCCAACTATGCAGTTTTTGTTTTAATGAATTGACTTCTACTTCTAAAACTCTTTTTTGCTTCTTAGTGTCCTCAAGAGAGTTCAGATAGTACCTAATGTCATTTGCTTGGTTAAAGGCAACTACCTCATTTTCCCTAAGCTGTTTATTTAATAGGTCTATCTTTTCCTTGTAACAGTGCTCGTTTTGTTTTAACACTCTATTCGCTTCTGTGCACAGTTCCATATCCTTTACTAAGCTATCATTATGATCTAATAGCCTCGCAAATTTTGAATCTATAACTTCTCTGACTTTATTACATTCTAAGCAAGCATGATTATTAAACAGTTGGTCAGTAGTACTTACCTGGGATGTTGAAGAAGAATCAGCCATGAGTGCTGACTCTGTAGTCTCTGGTTCTGGTGATTCAGATGATGATGCAGATTTTTCTTCTTCAGACAGGTAGTTGACCACATTTGCAGTATCTTCAGAATTTGACATCGCGAGCTCTACTGCTATATCTCCTTCACTTGCAGAATCGTCATCCATATCCTCCACACTAGCTATATTGGACTCTCTAGGTGAGACGAACCGAAAGCTCCAGTCCTGTCCTTCATCTTCATTGGCAGTTAAGGCTTTTGGATCCTTACTTGATGAGTCAAAATTACTAGCTGTGGCCTTGTCTTGACGGTTAAATGACGAGAAGTAATTGCCATTACCTGTCTCTTTGGTTTTATACACTCCCTCTTGAAGTGTCCCTTCTCAGCGCAGTTGAAACATGTAACCTTTGACTTATCAAACCCAAAGGTTGTGTCTTTTGTTGCAACCAGGTTCTGTCCGGTCATTTTGACAAATTTTTTAGCTCGTTGGACAGCACTTGCCAGAGCCCACATTATGTCCATACGTTCCAACTCCATTTCATCCACCTGCTCATAATCTTCATCTGCCAGGTGGCAGTTACCTATCTTTCCAGCAATTAATCCATCGTGGGATTGAACCACCACAGCCAAAAGGTCCATATGTTCTCTGGCCACCTCCACAGTTACATTCCCGAGGTTAACGGTTTTAAGCTTTGCTGCATTAGCTTCAGGTATCATATATTGGGTGCTGGATGACCCTGACATTTCGGATCCTGAAGTTGAGGGTTGTGCTGGAACTGTTGCGCTTGAGATGAAGGCAGTTTGCAGTGGTGCTCAGATGTCTTGACTGAAGGAGTAGCATTGTAGAGTGCTGGATTCTGATCGTAGTTGGCCTTTTGGGCTCGATACTTCATCCTAAGCTCCTCCTCTCTCAGTTTCAGAATGAAGTCATTTATATCTACCTTCGAGAGCATTCTATTATGTCTGAGATTTGAAACAAACGAAGCCCATTTTTCTGATAATCCATCAGCAAAGTTGGATACCTTATCTTCCATCGAAGTAACCACTCCATGAGTGTGTATCTCACTCATCAAGTGGTAGAATCTATCGATGACATCATCAAGGTCTTCTTTTCCCATTGAAGAGAAGTTGTCAAACTCCTTCTTCAAGGCTTTTGCCTTGAGAGTCTTCAGAGAGGAATTTCCATCATACCTCTTCTCCAACGCATCCCAAAGTTTCTTTGCTTGAGTATACTTCGAATACTGATGGAAAATATCCTTCGGAATAGACTGAGTAAGCAAAGCGTAGACTTTCTTCTCAGCGTTGTGTTTTACCTTCTGTGCATCCGATATGCCACTTAGAGTAATTTTTAATCCGTCAGCTCCTACTGGCATGCTGTACCCTGACTCTATTGCCTCCCACAAATTTGTATCCACTCCATTTAAGTAGATTTCTAAACGTTGCTTCCATTGTGGGTAGTCCTCTAACGTAATAAGTTTTGGGGGTTTATTGTGAATCCCCACTTCGTTCTCTAGCAGCAATAGATTCTGAATACATGTGTTTCTACTTGCTGTGTATGTTGAAAACTGATCCTCCATTTCACCTAACTCTACTGTTTAACAAACTGCTGATGAATGCGAATGAAGGTATGCGATTGGGCTTATTCGGGCGATTGAACAAGTGCGGATGGTTTAATCGTGCGACTAAACAAATGCAGATGAGTCAGCCGTCCGAAGGAACTAATGTGGTTGAGCAGTCGAATGAAGATCTCAGTCGTACGAATAAGGGTACGAATGAGTCCAATCGTGCGGTTGGAGAATGCGACTGAACTCAGTCGTGCGATTGAGTCAATCGTGCGACTGAACCTGCTGAAGTTTGATAATTCGTAGGTTAAACTTATTTTGGCCGTAAAAACTCGAATTTTACCAAACCCTAATAGCCGTATGCCGGAAAAACTACACTTTCGATCAGAAAACGTCTAATACTCCGTTAGACACAAAAAGATTGGTTTTTGATGCAAAAACACAATTTTTGTGTCAAAAACTATTGAATCAACACGTAATCAAGATCCAATGCTCTGATACCACTTGTTAGGATCTGGTATTTGACAAAACACCAACTGATTAACGTGTTAAACCAAACCAAATAGTGCGGAATCCTATTTGATTGGCGATCCAATCAGTGAGAACGCACGTAGAGACAATAACGTATTGAATCTAACGTCAAGAATCGATTAGAATCGATCTACAGCGTTCTATGAACTTAGAATACGAACTTAGAGGCTTCTGGACGGCTAGGGTACGTCTGGAGTCGAAGTGGATTAAAGTGCTTATGTTTTTCCATGAATTAGGTGGTATTTATAGGTTAGGATTGCTCATTCGTGCGACTGAACCATTAACATGGTTCATTTGTGCGATTGAGCCATGCGGTTGATCCATTCGCATAACTGAGTGTCCAGTCGTGCGACTGAGCCAGACGCATGAAGTTGTTCAGGCGTATGAACTATTTAGGCGCATGGACACTCAGTCGCATGGCCATTTGGACGCATGACCACTGTTGGGGCGCATGGTCTAGTCGGACGCATGAGAACTTCACTTCACCAATTTTGAATGTATTCAATATTATAACATTATGTATAACATTCAAACAATCACAAACCTATATAATGCAGTCAATATACGTTAAACAACTCATTAATAAAATATTAAACATTATAGACACAACCAAACATTTTGTATTTCATTAAGTACCCAATAATTACATAAGTATAAGACATATTACATTCAGATTAGGATCTAGGTACATATATGTATCAGCAATAAAGTATCACAGTCGAACACACCACAATATATTATACATTTCAGAGATTAAATGAAGAAGATAATGAAAACTAATTAGACATCATATCCCCAATTTCATTTGCACCCTTATGTCTAATTAACTAACTTTAGTAAACCCAGGTATTACACGGGTTAAAAAAATAATATTAAATAAGATAAAAATTATTATTCATTAAACGATATACTAAGACATGATATGATAAAAATTAAATATGAGTAACAACTATAAGTAATAAAATGATAATATGAACTTTTTTTTAAAAAATTCAAAGATAAAGTAAACATTTTGTTTAAAATAACATTTTAACAAATTCTCGTTTTGAATAATTTCCTTGCTATAACTTTCTATTTTAATTAGGTTTTAGCAAAAAAATTAAAAACAATTTTTAAATATCACGTTAAAATAGTTTTATTTTTCAGAGAAAAATATTATATATAAAACTATTTCTAGAAAATAATATTAATATAAAGATCTATTTTTTAATTTAAAATTTTTTAATTATATTGTAAAACTAAATAAATGATATTACTAGTAATTAATATAGTTATTTATAATAGAGAGAAGTAGAAAAAGTTTGATAATAATAAATGTGATAGTGACACACGTGATAGAAAGATAATCACTAACAAATAAAATAAATAAATATTTCTTAAGTACCTTTAACATGAAATTACTAAACTTCTTGCTTTGACCTTTTTTGACTCCCGCTTAAATTTATATATCTATCTAGATTTTCTGGCTTAGTCAACAACTTAAAAACACAATAACAATTTGTATAAAAGTAATGATACTTTATATCACAAACAAGATAACAAGAAGGTTAGAAAAAAAACTATAAGGATAGGGTTATAATAAAAAGATATCTATTCTAAAAGTACAAGAAAAATTATAAGCTTGAAACATATAATACTATTATTTTATATAGGAGAGTATTTTGATAATTGTTTCAAATAAGTTAGCTTATTTTGTCTTGTACATTATTATGATTATATCATTTAATTTACATCATTTGTTATAAGTAATTATCTTGTGTTTTACGTTTTATATATTTTTGTGTTATTATTGTTATATTTCTATAGATTATATGTGCTTGTAATATATTATTGTGTTTTACAATTAAAAGTATATAATGATATATTTTGATCAATGTAGTTTTCAAAACTGTTAGTTTTAAAATAATACAGTGTTATTTTTGTCATTGTTATTTTATAGATTATATAATTTTGTTGTTATCTATTATTGACTTTTACAATTGGAGGTACACAATTATATTATTTCACTAATGTACTTATAAAACTTATAAGATTAAAGATAAAACAATGATGATAACATGAACATAATCAGATATTAGGTTATTTTGTCATTATTTTTAATGTATTATGTTAATTAGTTGTTAATTTATTACTATGTTGTACATAATAGGAATACAAATCAATATTATTCCACAATTATATTTCTCTTAGATATTCATTAATTTAGAAAATATACATTAGTATTCAAAAAGCACAATAATTAATAAAAATACAAAATAAACTGCACTAAAGACATAATTACACATATACATCATATGAATCATAAATAGAAAAAAAATATTATCTTCTATATAGTAATGTTGTACTCGTATTTAGATAAAGAATGGTCGTTTTAATTGTTATAATTTTTGTAAAAAAATAATATCGTATATAAAAATTGTGAACACTTAAAAAAGAGAAGAATTTGAAAAAAATAGACAAAAGTGTCAATGACTAAAATACCCTTATAACAAACTTAATTTATACAATTTAATTTCAACCATTAATTAAAAAGATTATTGGTTGATATTATTGCTTACATTTTCTTAGTTATAATGGTATTTTTATTTGTGTTTACCTTAAATTATAATACAACGAATTTTGACAAAACTAATATCTCAAACATATTTAAATTGTCTTTTTCTCTCTTAGAAAATCTCACACCTTATCTAGATCTCTCTTTATAATCTTATTCAAAATTAAAATACTTATTTATAGAAGAGGATTTATTATTGAAAGACCGTACGTTACCAAGCTTGATATATTAATATTGTTTAATAATTGCCACTTTTTGTTTTGGTAATACCAATTAATAATTACCATTTTTAAATTTGACACATTAAAGAGGTATTTTTGTTTATAATATTTATTTATTTATTTATTGAACGCCTTTATAAAATTTATTGTTAAATACCAATTTTGGCATATAGTTAAGAATAATAATTAAAGTTATCAATTTGATATAAGGATAACTCTTTTTGTCCGGCACCTACTTTTTGAATGATGGAGTTTTATAATATAAATTAGCAATTATAATATTGTAACACTAGCAAGGAGCTAGTATGTCATGTACAAGACACCAATATTTAGCAAATAGTTTAAAAATTACAACCACTGAACATCGGAATTTCCAGTAAATTTGGACCGACTATTATTATACACGCGTTAATTACTACTAACACCAAAACATATGTTACTATTCGAACTCTTGTTGACGAGGGAAGGACAACATTTATCACTAGGACGATGTCATTATAGAGAACAATATAAATATATAAATACATTAATACAAAAAAGACGTTTATTCTATATGATTATACTATATGCACAAAAACTTTTAATATGGAAATTAGCTCATGGACGGTGCATAATTTTGAAATATAAATTTAGTTGTGATAAATACCAATATTTTACAAGTATATATACATGCTTTCTTTTTCTTTTTTTTTCATACTCAGTCTCAACCTTTTCTCCTACATAAAACATTCTACTTGTAATGATGCCTACTTTTTCATGTTCAAAAATCTTCTTCGTTATCACGATTGTTTCGGTTATCACGATATCAAAAGCGGCCGATGAGAGTCCTAAACCGTATGAGTTGGTTGACAATTTTTGTCGAAAACAAGGAAACGAGAAGTTCTGTTTGGAGGTTTTAAAATCCGATAAAAGAAGTAAGTATGCAAAAGATATAACAACCCTTACAACGATAGCAATCGACGTGGCAACAAAGAACTCGACCTCAACCCGAGATTACTTTCGTGGATTGAAAACCAATTCTCAGGCAGCATTGAAAACTCTAAAGGATTGCATTGATTCGTATGATAACGTGATCATAAATTTCAAGATATGTCTAAAAGAAGAAGATTGTTCTTTAATAGGTTACGACATTCATGTTGCAGCGGACGAGGTCAGACGTTGTCAAGAGATTGTGGAGTCAAATTGGGCTCGTGATTCGTATATAACTACGAGTAACAACGTTATAATAGAGTTTTGTGTGCTTAGTGAATCTTTGGCTAACCTTATGTGTAACCAAACTAGAGCTTAATGGTACTTAGTAAACTTGCTTTTAAATTATTTTAAAGATAGAGATGTATAAATATTAACATCGTGCATTTAAATATTCATGGTAGAATCAAGTTAAAACTCTTTTCCCCTTGCTATCCTATTGTTGACTCATAGTCATATAACTAAACCTATGGCTAAGAAAATACTATGTTGCGTTAATAAGTTATCTATTATGTACAAGCTTAAAATATATTTGCATCCAAATTGAACTACGATGGTGTTAAGGAAATCAAGGTGAAAGGGCGTTCAAGGACAATGTGTTTGGTTCTTACCATGTTTTCGCAGACTTTGTGAGGTTTGTTCATGATGTATGGAACGATTATTCATTCAAACAAGAGTTGTTAAGTTTATGTGATAGGATAAAGGATGAGAGTATGAGATATCGAAGAACGTGTATTCAAACTAATAATGTGGAAATTCTTTTGGAAATAATTGTAGTTTCCATAGGTGTGGTGACTTATGATGCAAGAGTGAAGGAAAATTTAGATGTGGAGTCCAACGACGAGGAAAAGTTAGGGATTCTAATTTAATGAAAAATGTGGTTTTTTAAACTTAATTTGGATTATACGATTCTAATAATTATTTATATTTGTAACTAATACAATTATTAAGCCACTAAATTTAGTAAACATGTGTGTTACACAGGTTGAATAAATAAAATATAAATATAATAATTTATTAATTGTAAAATGATATTTTAATATATGATATGACTGAAATTACGTATCAGAAAAGTCTATAAAGAATAACAATAATATCAAGTTTTAAAATTTTATTTTTTAATTTTTTTGAAATAAATATTTTGTTCTAAAACAAACTTTATAAAAATGATATTTTTAAAAATTTTTGTTGGAGCATATATTGTCATACATAGTATGTTCGTCGCTTGACGAATAGTTTACACTTAATGTAATACACCTGATATGTTGTAAACACATGAAACTGTGTCATTCGCAGGAGCATATACGAATAAGACTCAATCGTACGACAGCCATGCTAATGGACCAGTCGTGCGACTGAGAGATGCGATTGGGTCATTCTTAAGACTGAACCGTAAGTATGGTTCAGTCGTACGATTGAACCATACGCATGGTCCAGTTGTATGATTGAACCATACGCATGGTCCAATCGCACGAATGGGCCCAGTCGCATCTAATATGGCTGAGGCCTACAAATAACAGTTTCATGGTGTAGAGAGATTAAGGATTGTGCCTGGGGGCCTAGGTGCTGCCGGATGAGAGGGAAGATCATGCTCGATCTCCTCTTGCCAAGAGTCATGATTCTTATTTTGTAACGAACTTGTAGTCATTAGGTTTTATTAATGAAACCATTTTATTATAGTTTGTGTTACTATTTGTCTCATGTTTTTGGTTTTGTTTCCTTCCGTCAAGAACATGCTCGGATGTCTACCGATCGAGCGATTTCACAATTGGTATCAGAGTCGGTTAATGCTGGAATGATCTAACAATCATTCTAGCAACCCCAGCTCTTGATTTCTGGATCTATTTCATGTTCTTTGACATTAAACCACTTCGTGTTCTTCGTGTTTTGCTCAGACCTTGTTACGTGTGTTGTTTCTATGTTATAATCGAACTCGAAACCACGTACTGATCACCCTTACAAATCTTATGATGTGTATTTTGGTTCGGTTCATGTAAAATTCACAAGATTAGGATTTTTGACAGCCCTAGCAGCTGGGGATCTGAAAATCTGCTTGCAGATCCACTCATGCGATTGGAATGGACCATTCGTACGACTGGAACATGCTAACGGACCATTCATACGACTGGACCATGCTAACGGACCATTCGTACGACTGGACCATGCTAACGGACCATTCGTACGACTGGACCAGTCGTATGTTCAGTCATGCGAATGGACCAGTCGTATGTTCAATCGCACGACTGAGCCATCCGCATTGACTCATCCGCATTGGTTCCAGACCAAAAAAAGAGTCTGGAACTGCCTCTTGCACAGATTTAAGGACGAGCAAAGCACATTCATCCTGAGGTTGTTTTGTCAAAGAAGTTCGATGGATACCCCATTATTCGTTGGACTTTTAGAATAGATGAATGTAGTTAGAACACTAAAGTGAGAAGAGAAGATGTCAGTAGTCGGTGCTGATTTTGTGAGGTGATTAGGATCATCTGACTATTTATGGGCTAATCAAGTTATATTTATCTGCACAAAGAGGATTTTGATTCTTAGGGTGAATCCTGTATAGAGAAATTGAAGACGCAATCAAAAAATGATGATGTGAGCTGGTTTCCGATGATGAATCTGAGTGCACGTTGATTTGGTTGAGATTGTTAGCTGTGGATTGGAACCCTCTACTTTTTGCCCAATACATCGTGTGAAGATGCTAGGAGAGCATAATGTCTATATATTGGGATATGCTGAATCTGAAGGAGAATTTCTGGAGGTGTTAATGTTAATCAGGTTAGCCTGTGTGAATATTGAAGCAATGGAAAATTGTTCATGTCATTATCTAGAAAAATCAGTCATATGGGGAATCTTGCTGCTATGATGGTGTTCTGCAAAGTAAACGAAAGCTATTATGCCTAAGTTCATTTTCAGGAATATTGTAGCAACCTGACGGAACGGCAACGTTGGCTAATATGGTTTTTCGTTTGATTCTATTGACAACCAGAGCAAAGATTGACTGAAGATTGTAAGAGATGTTATCTACTATTTGCAAGCAATGTCAAATGGGGAATTTGTTGGAGCGTATATTTTCATATATAGTGTGTCCGTCGCTTGACGAATAGTCTAGGCTTAATGTAATACACCTTATATGTTATAAACACATGAAACTGGGTCATTCGTAGGAGCATATGCGAATGAGACTCAGTCGTACGACTGAGCCATGCTAATAGACTAGTCATGCGACTAAGAGATGCGATTAGGCCATTCGTAAGACTAAACCATAAGTATGGTCCAGTCGTACGATTGAACCATACGTATGGTCCAGTTGTACGATTGAACCATACGTATGGTCCAATCGCACAAATGGGCCCAGTCGCATCTAATATGGGCTGAGACGTATAAATACCCGTTTCATGGTGTAGAGAGCTTAAGGATTGTGCCTGGGGGCCTAAGTGCTGCCGGATGAGAGGGGAGATCATGCTCGATCTCCCCTTGCCAAGAGTCGTGATTTTTATGATGTAACGAGCTTGTTATCATTAGGTTTTATCAATGAAACCATTTTATTATAGTTCATGTTATTGTTTGTCTCTTGGTTTTGGTTTTGTTTCCTTCCGTCAAGAACACGCTCGGATGTCTACCGATCCAGCGACTTCACAATTTTCTTACTACAACTCCCAAATTTGATTATTTTTTGTTTTTTAAAAATTGATTTTGTTAAAAAAAATAAAAATTTATTAGAAATAACCTTAATAAATAGATTCCTTACTTAATTTATTAAATATTAAAAAGTATTAAATAATATTATTAGTAATTAAGGTAATTATATAATAGGAAATAGAGACAAGAAACTTTTGATGAGAATGATTATGGTGCTGACACGTGACACTCCTATTTAGCCTTTTAATGAGCAGGAAGATTTCGCTTAAGTTATGTTATGTGAGTGGATTGCTGTGAATCAAACCGTGTTCAAAACACAGCTAAAACGAATGTGATATCTTATAGTGTGGTTTAAACATATAAAATTGTGAAAATTAACTAGTAGAACTTGTGTTTTCCTACATCAGAAGAGTGACAAAAGTTAAAGGGGTTTGTAAAGATGAGCTTCTATAGGAACACGCTAGCACCTGGGAACGAGCAAAAGAGCAGGACTAAGAGCGGGGAGCGGGGTGATGTGCTTAATGTGAACCTTTAATACCATACTTTCTGACTCTTACTGTGAACTGTAGTAGCCTAGTGCAATTGTTGAACTATACTTGTTGATTTCGAACTGTTGACAACAATTGTATTGGTTGCCACTGATTTACTAAAACTGTTTATCTGTTAGTATTCCATCATTAAGTCATTAATAATTCTAGAATTCCCTCCTCTGCTACCCCCTATTCATGGCTAGCATCTAATCAAACTCTGGTAGGTTTAAACACCCCAAATTCGACCAATCAACCCAATCAAACTGCTCCCTCTCAACTCACAAATCCGATTCGGACTCGTTGATTCCAATTAATTCAATCAATCATTTGTTTCAACATATGAACACACAAAACCAATTCCGCATTCAAATTCAAACTGTTTTGAATCAAAACGCATTCAATTGATCATAACATGTGGATTAGAATGTCTCAAAGATCATTGCAAACAAAAACATTCAGTCAGTTAAGCTCGAAATAGTCTAATTGTTATCAAATCAAATTTAAAAAACCAAAATTATACATTAAACTCGTACAATTCGAAATAGACTATTAAGATTATAAAATGTGGTTAATCATCATATTCGATCCTTTTAAACCTTCAATGGTTTCAATTTCACTTGCAACACATAATTTATTATATTCATCACCGTGGTATTCATCAAACCTATAACCTAGTCAAACACTACCTTTTGAGATTTCTAGATCAAAATTGAGCGAGGGTTTTTAATCAACATCCTATCAAGAAGCTTTAAACGGGATCAATTGAATTATTATTCTCACAATCATCTCAAATCAATCTCATCCCAGTCATGATATTGCTTTTTCTTGTGATTGACGGTTTATTCTCAAATCGGGTAATTGAACACAACATTACACTCGCTTTCGTGCATAATTTAAAACTCCATGGTTAATTTAAATTATAGAAACAATTTGCGGTTTAATCGGATCAAATCATATTTTAGGGTTAATACAATTTGAGTTTTTTTATTAATGTTGTTTTAGAAATTGAAATAAGAGGTTAGTTCTGATTCAGGGCTTCAACCTGCTAGTTAACGCACTATGTAGATTCAGAGGGGACCCGGGTTCGAGCTCGGGCACTGTCATATTCTTTTAAAACCATTATTTTTAATCAATTTCAATTCAAAATTTTCAAAATATTATTAAATTAATGTAAAATCAATTTCAAGTATTATTCTAACCCAGGACAACATCCTTTAAGTTCAAATCATAAGTAAACCGTTTGTGTCTAATCTAGACTTTAGCATTCAAACCACATTGAAATATCAAATGAGTATTCATAGCTAATTTTTGTATTTTACTATTTATGTAAATCATGTGATACTTATTCAGTTATTGCTATTCATTGTTAGCATATTTTAAAATTAAATTTAAAACATGCTATATTATTATTTGTAATTTTGTGTTTATATTTATATAAACTAGATGTTAATACAATCATTAATTTATACAACAATAATGATATATCTATTGGTTTAACAAACAAACTCATGTGATTTTTCAGGAGGTGATTGGAATCGGATTCATATAGTCAATCATAAGATTTTGTTTATGGATCGAGTCAATTTAGTCATTAGGTTTGATTGTGTTTGTTGTCTTATATGTTACACTATTTTATTTATAAGTCTTTACATTATCATGTGAATTAATTATTTTTTCAATCATATATGTATACAAAACCTGTGTTTATTTACCAACTAATTCTTTAGAAAACTCGTTATCTTTTCATATGATTTTAGTAAATACAGCTCAGTGGACTTTTATATCCACATTAAGAGCTTGGACATAGTAAAAAAGACATATTATTATATTTACTTGAGTTTTTATATAATTGTAAAATATTGTTTAATTAGTTTTATATAATAAAAAAACATTTAATAGTATTTCAATTGTTTTGTTACCATATGCTATGATTAATCGATTCACATTCGTATGACCAGATGATTCTGTAATCGGTTAGGGTGTGACAGTTTCATCGGCTAAGTTCCTTTTTTTGTCTAAAATGGGTTTATTTGTAGTCAGGCTGACACATTATTATTTGTTTTCAAACGTGACACTTGCATTATGTATCTTCATATCTATGTTGAAGGTTTAATATTAACCATCAAAGACCTTAATAAATTTACCTATTTTTTCAGACTTAAATTCATTTACACTTCATATTGCTCGATCTGAATATGTTCATGGTATTTTGGACTTGGATGGTATAGCTAGATTCTAAACCTGTTTACACTCCTCTTGCTTCAATTTAATACTTACCACTCAAGGTGATCTCTAAAGACCCAAATCACCGCATGCCTGTTATTAGTGCATTTCAATGTTTAACTATCACTTGGCCAACCACATCTTATGTAGATATTCAAGTCAACCAGTTTTTTAGGATCCAACAACTAAGCATTACTAGTGTGTCAATAGAATTCTTTGATATGTAAAAGGCATAATTGTCTATGGTCTCACCTTTAAACAACTAGTTAATGTTAGAATTCTTGGTTATTCTAATGCTGACTAAACCTACCGTATTGAAACATGAAGATCTATCTATAGATACTCAATCTACCTTGGTGATAATCTTGTATACTAGAATGATAAGAAACAACCCACCATATCACGTTCAAGTTGTGAATAATAATATAAAGCTATGGCCAATACTATAACTAAAATAATTTGGATCACCCCTTTGTTTGGTGAACTATACACACTACCTCCGGATCGCCCGACTCTTTTATGTGATAACCACAATCCACTCTCCTCACACAAAATCCCCTTCACACAAAAGAGCTAAGCATATCAATCTTGACTATCCTTATCAGTGAGCTTGTTACATCTGGCAAACTCCAACCAAGTTTGTTCTGACCAAGATTCAGGTGGTTGGCATTTTTACGAAAATTGTTCCTCGCCCTTAGTTTGAATTCTTCGGAGAGATGCTTCGACTCGGACCTTTACCTTTTCACTTGCGAACTCAGTTGTATGTATTTAATTCTATATGTCTCTATCATGTAACTTGTTTATTTATATATTCATTTCTCTTCTTCACAATTGGTAAGGAGATTTACTCCATATAGAGTCAATGTCCCCCTCTCAGACTCTCAGGCAAACTCCATCAAAGAGTAGTAGTCTTAGTTTTATCTTTTTGGGAGATTGTTAGGTAGTTTGATGTTAAAAAATTATGAAGTTAAGTTCCTAATTATAATTCTTAACAATGACTTGTTGCCACACAGAGTCGATACTGATAGAACGTGTTTCCGCCTAAAAATAAGATCAAATAAAAATAATGATGAAGATCGTGTTTATTTATTTTTGGTATTTATTTTATGTAATCTGGTGATTATTTTTAATTATTTTATTCAATCTTTAGGGATTTCTTAGCTATAGTATACAGCTTAAGTTAATTCAATATTATTTAGATTATTGTCATGAATTAAGTTTCTGTTCTGGATTAATCCAAGAATCCTTTTTACTAATACTTTCACCACTAATTACATAGCACACAGTTAATCTAAAAGATTAGGATGTTACACGCTTGCACCCAATCTAACATATCTGATGTGTGTTGGAGTTATAACTTGATTAAATTTTCCTTCTCCTATATGTTTCTTACTAGGTTACAAGCTCATGTAATACACGAGCTAAATAAATTTATTATTACATGGGTTATTATATAAAAAGTTATGTTTTATATATTATGTATTATACGGATTTAATAAACTCATGTATTACACATTTGAAAATTTGAAGTTAACATATTTACAATTTTAATTATGGATAGTTTCAATTAATAAATACTTATTATATTATAACATTTATAATTAATAGGAGAGAGAAATAAGAAAACCACATATTAGTTGATGTAAAATGATGATAAGTGTCCGGATTTATTTTTATTTATTAGTACAGAGATTCCACATTTCATTTTTATGACACACTCAATCAATCAAATAAATATATATCTCTGCCCATTCAACATTCTTATGATAAATATAGTTATATGTATACTAGTAAGAGACTATAATTTAAATAAGGAGATAAGAATAGTATAGGCCCTATGTACAGTAGTGATTATTAGTTGGTTATTCTTTTAATCAAATCTATATCTCTTTTTACAATTTTATAGAAATTAAACTATTTATTTTTCGGAAAGAATTAGTGGTTACCTATTTATATTTTTCTAGTTTATTGATAATTAATAAGAAGCCAAGCACTTTGCAACAAACTTTACATTGTTTATTATTCAAACAACTTTGCTAATCTTAATCTCATCTCATCCCATCTTAATCTCCCTACTTGACACATGTCAACACTATACTACTACACAACATTTTTTTTCTGATTTTTGCTTTTATTTAATAATCATATTAATTATTAGTAATATTATTATTTTTAAGATTAAAATAGTTTTTTAATAAATTAAGCAAAATATATTTTTACTAATGTTATATTAAAGAAATATTTTTTCATAAAATTAGAAAACATTTTAGAACATCAAAAATTTTTAAAATTAAAAAATATATGATAACTGATGTTTTTAAAAAGTAAAATTTTTATAAACAAAAAATAATTAAAATAGAGAGTTATAGAAGAAAGTTTTTAAGTATGACATAAAAATTTTATTTTATTTATTATAAGAAAGACTTCAATCATATCTTATTTTAGAATATCAATTTATAATTAATAATTTTCATTCTATTTAATATTTTCAAACCGTATAATACACATGTTTACTAATACTAGTACATATATAATTAATAAAAAAAGAATTAAGCCACATGTAATCTTCACAATATATTATTGACACATGGAAATTTATTAGCACTATAATTTATAACAGGTTTTGCTTCTCGAATTCGTATACTATTTGCAGGACCGTTAGAAGGGGTAATGCACTTTACAGCACAACAACACAATTGAGAAGAGTTCTTTAGAACAATTAACAGATCAAATAGGAAACCAGTTAACTAGAATGTAAGATGCTAAGAACACAAGTAAATGAGAGACATAACAAGATAGCAGAACAACACAAGTATTTAGTTTTCAAAAATGTTATATATTGTTTCTCAAGTTCGATTACAAAGTGTTCCAAAGCATAATGGAAAGTTACAAGTACTTGAGATACATATACTACATCCTATAGTCGGCCATACTTTAAAAGCCAACTGAATACATAAGACTAGACAACCAGATCAAATGTAGAGTCAAAAGGTAGATTGCCTTTTGACTAGTGACTATAACATGCCATAGCTCACATCCTAATATACTACCAAAATGATAAAAGTACGTAAAGTAGAAAGCTCTGACTCAAGACCTCAATGTACAGTTACCAAAAGCATGGAATTTTTCACCAACTCATGTAAGTTAGTAACTAATCAGATTTGCAGCGGAAAGGTGGTCCAGCTTTATGGTAAAGTACATAAGATAAAAGCATGTTCATAAAAGTTTTCGAAAGAAATCTATCTTCACTCTTTGGCTTCGGAAGACTTTATCTTGAAGCTTCGGAAGACTTTGTCTTGAAGCTTCGGAAGACTTCACTATTGGCTTCGGAAGATGTTGGTCTTGGCTTTGGAAGATTTTACACTTGGAATATTTGTAGTGCAGGGTGTAAAACTTTTGAGCATTTCTACTTCAGTTCTTTGGTGCATGCATGAAGAGAGACTTTGGATGTTTTGAATGTTTTGGCTGCATCAGACTTATTGGAATCCTTACAAACTCCCCGTAGGCTGATGCTACTAAAACATTTGAAGATCTTCATCAATTAACAGTCCTCATCATGATGATGACCAGGCCCTTCTTCATTTGATAGTTAGGATAACTAAGACTTTCATAGTATCTTCTCATCTTAGAGAGATCATGCAGATGTAGATTGAATAGGTCCTGCCATGTTATGACATTCTTAACACCTTGATCTCAAATCATATGGCATCTTTCGAGATTAGTTGTGACGGTCCAGGATAAGATGGGTCTCTCAGAAGCAACAGGAGTCACTTGAATTGGAATTGATTGAGCTGCCTCTTCATGCACTTCCTCAGGTTGATCTGACTCACCCTGAGGTATAAAGGTGGATGGTTTAGACTTCTTCTTCTTCTTTGACCTTGGTCTAGAAGCCATCCTCTTCCTCGTCTTTGATGTCTTTAACTAAGAAGATTGGTCTGTAACACCTTGTTAATCAGTCCTGTCTTGCTCAGTTGGGTGTTCCTACCTCACAGGTTCAGAAGGAGAGGGAGTTTGACCCGACTGTGGATAAGAAGATGAAGCTTGCCGAGGCTCAACAGGAGGTTTGACTTGTGTTGTCTCAAAAGGTTAAACCTTAATCTCTACTTTTTGAGGGATCTGACTTGCTGGGGAGTGTAAGTCAACAAGTTCTCCTATTTTGATCTTATGCGTGATCACCCTAATGTGCTCATCCATGGTGGATAGAGACATCGGACCAAGTCTTCTTTTGGAGAATCCATACAGCTTCAAGAAGCTCATTATCCTCTGCCTATCAGCAAACTTCTTCATGCTGTTTTGGATGATGGCTCTTTCCTTTTCACCTTCTTCTCTCATCTTTATTTTTTTTCTTTCTCTCTTTGAGTACTTCAAGTTCAAGTTGTTTGAGATACTCATACTCTATGTACTCAAAGGACAAGGGAAGAAGTGCATCTGCCTGATATAGGCCTGTGGCACTCAAGTAGTTGATCATATTGATCCTATTAGTTTCTTTATCTACCTGAGGTTCTTGTGGAGCCACCACATCTTGTTTAGGACTTTCTTGAACTAGTGAAAGGGTAGGAACATATTTGTAGAGCCTTTTCAGTCTCTTTTCTTCCTTAATCTAAAGAATCAATCTTGCATCATCTCGCTCCCTCCTTTCTTTTGACATCTCCATGTCAGCCAATTCATTGAGTTACTCTAAGGGGAGAGATATAATCTTATCAATATCATAGTTCCTGGTTTGCAGGTAAGTAATCCTGACTGCCCTAAACTAATCATCTGAGTGTTTGATCTCAAGGCAGCCCTAATTACAACTTTCATGAATCCTACAGACCAAGATGAACTTTCTCCCCTTAGCTTCCTCTTCCTCTCTCTCTCCTCATCATCAATCTCCTCAGGAGTTAGAATCATTTTCCCTTTGTCACCCACAAACCTTTGTGACACAGAGTGGAAAGAGCTTTGGCCTTTATTGCTTAGTGTAGCATCTAAGTTCTAGCTAGAGAGAGGTTGTGATACACCTTCATCAGCAAGTGCTTCATTGAGGGAATGAATTATGAAGTAGTTGTAGGTGTGATAGGGCTCTCAGGCTCTACCACTAGGCCTTCAGTCAAGGTTTCCCCTTCAAAGCTAATCTTAGGGTCTGCCTCAACATCCAGTTGACCAATAGTATTACCTAATTGCCTTTGTCTACTTCTTAGACTGAACTCTTCAGTAATTTTGTCCTGAATCCTTTGTGCCAGCCTGTTAGCTTGTCTAGATTGGCTTGGATTGACAAGTGGCACGTTGACAAGGTCAAGACCTTCATAGTAGTTCAAAGTCTGAAAATTTAAGACTTCTTGCTGCCCTTGAACTCTTTGAAGAGTAAGGGCTCTTTTGTTTGCATCATACATCCACCCTATGATGTATTTTGAAGTTCCTTAAGGTGGAGATGATACTGCCCGTGATATACCTTTCTCAAAAAGACTCTGAATGAAATAGTCTATAGAGTCCACATCAATGTGAACTTGAGGAAGTTGCTGAGTATGGACAGTTGCAAGTGAAAATGGTGAGTCTTCAATGTCCATGCTCTGTGAAGAACTCCCAGGTTCTATGTCTGTTATGACTTTCTCCTCCTTTTTGGTAGCATCACCCACTTGCATAGGTGAGCTAGAGGTTTGATCAATCATATTCACAGGTTCTTGTGTTAAGGTTTCCCAATTAGTTTCTCTTTGAGATAAGAAATCTTAAGTTACTGATCATTAACCCTATTGTGTAAGGTAGTCACCTGAGATTCAAGATGACTATCCTTGGAGACTAGGTAGATGCATGTTTGTGATAGTTTTTGTATCTTTAGTCTCAGATTCCCCTCATCTTCATCAGAAGAATCATGAGAGGATGAGAGAATTGGACCAAAGTCTTCTCTCTTACCACCAGCATGGAGTTCTCGTATGCTAGTTTTCCTCTGGTCATTGGCAACCTTAATTTAAGTGTTAATGGGCTGAGTTTCCATGGTTATGGTCTGAATCATGTAATCACTTACTGAAGTGAGAGCCTCTTCCATATGGATTTCCTAAACTGGTTCAGAAGGATCCACCTCACTAATAGGTGGTTGATATGGGCTAGAAATAGGTGACTCAGAAGCACTCATATCTTTTTTAGTAAAGGAGGAGTTGAGAGACTCATGGTACTCACTGAAACCTAAGTCTTCATCAGTATAGAAATCAAGGTTGGGAATTGGGTGGTTTAAGTCTAAAGGCTGGGGATGGTAACTGTCCCCTGAAGGTTATTCACTCGAGTGTTAAGACTCAGAGTGAAGGCTTAAGATAGCTGGGCTTATGAGCTCATCAGGCTGAGCATGAGGAACCTCAACATTGATTCTTGAAAATATGGGAGTGGTTTGCTCCTCAAGGGAAGTGGGAGCTCTAGTATCCACTTCCTCTTGTATAGGTGACTGTATGGGGGCCTGCACAGCTTGAGCAGAGGTTTGTTTGGATTTTCTTTTGTAGGTGTGGTGATTTGAGGACTTTTTTTGGTTAGGAGGTACAAGGTGTGGGTTCAAAACTAGCTTGTGTTGCTAGGTTGTCACCATGAGCAATGAGCTCTAACATTTTAAGGACAAGGGTTGTTGCTACCCCAAAAAATCCTACAATTGGCTTCTTCAAGATTTTAAAGATGCCAGACTTCATCTATCCCAATTTAAGAATATTACCTGTTTCCCTCAACTATGAGCCTAATTCACAATTGAGAATGTATTGCACATATCTAGGAAACATATAGTATTCCAAGGAGTCCAAGTTAGCAAGTAAATTGGTATAAACAAACTGAGAGTACCTAAACTTGACCCCCTGAACCATTCCATGCATTATGAAGGAGAAATCCTTAGGAACCTTGTCCCACCCTCCATGCTTGTAGGACAAACTGTGGATAACCATATGAAGCAGGTATTTCCACTAGGATTAGACCTTCCCTTTCCTGAATGTCTTTATAGAGAAATCTCCCTCATAGCCCATCTGCTCAAAGTAATGATTGACAACTTCCTTTGGGAAGGACAACTCACATTCTTCATCATCCAGCTGAAGATGATTGTTGATGATGGCTGGAGTGATAAAGATTGTTCTCCCCCGCACTATGATAGACAATGCCTTCTCCCCATCCATAATGACCTCATGGCAGGTCTTCAAAAATTCAAACAAGTGATCCTCATATAGAATAGGGTCAACGGGGATGGAGGGAAAGTAGGGGATGGAGGGAAAGTAGTTTGACAAATCCGGAAAATGGCAAATCTTTGAGAAACTATCATCTTTCTCAGAGTTCAACAGAGCAACCTGGTTGTATTGCCTGTGAAGTTGCATGGAGAAATCAAGGTGTTTCTGAGATTTAGATTGGCCATTTTAAGAAGCTCAAGGGTGAAGGAATGTAAGAACAAAGGCGGTTTTGGACAATTTAGGTCAGAGGAATAGTGCATATAAAGAAGATAGTAAAAGAGGGGAGACTCGTTGGGTTTATATGTGAAAAACGATCCCAGACAAAGTTAATGAAGAAGATAAAATTGAATCCGTAAGTCGGTCCCACCTCTAAAAAAGTAGTTTGCTTTTTTTGTAACACCAGTTATTTTAAAGTTATGAAAGAAATAATAAAAGTAAAGGAAAAGAAAGAAAAACTATAAAACCCAAGTTGAGGGGTAAAAAGTGTCAAAAGGACAAAATATTTGAAAAGTTGGTGAATAAAGCAACATGGCCGCCCATGTTGCCTACTCATATCACTCATTCGGATTTTTAGAGAGAGAAAAAGAGAGTAGAAATTCTTGGGTTTTGAAAAACAAGAAGAAGAAATTGAATTCAAGGTAAGAATTTTTGATTTTGTGATCTTCTTAGCTGGCCTTAGCCTCAGTTGTATGCTTATTTGTGTTTGTGTGTTCACTTGTGTGTGTTTGGTGGGTTTCTAGGTGTTGAACATGTAGCAAACGGGTTTTGAAGGAAGTCATACCCAAAGGCTACTAAGGTGAGTTCTAGAACCCCTTTTTACTTGTTTTAAACTGATATGAGGCTGCAAATACATGTATAAACATTTTTATAAAAAATGGGTTTTTACCCATATGTATATGTGTATGTGTTTGCGGGTGGGGTTTGATTTGGGTGTGTTTATGGTTATGATGATGTTATGAATGTGTTTCTATGGCTTAGAATGTATGAATTAAGCTTAGAACATGTTAAATGATGATTGGGGACTGAATTTAGTTATTTAAGTGTGACTTAGACCGCGCATGCGCCTAAATAGTGGCCCATGCACCCAACGGTATAAACTACCTAAGTGTTCCCATGCACCCATAATACCATGCGCCAAAATAGTAGCCATGCGCCTGGAAAAGGCGGAATTTGGCTAAGTGTCCAGATGCCTAGAAAGTCCATGCACCTAGGCACTCATGCGCCTGCATAGTGCCGTTGCTCCTACAATTTGCCCAGAATCGGTTAAATTTTGCCCATGTGCCCCGATAGTATCCATGCACCTAGAAGTTCATCATGTTCCTAAGTGTTTCCCATGCGCCTTAAAGGCCACGTGCCCTATGTAACATCTGCCCATTTTGGAAAATAAAAACCCAAACCCAAATTCGTTTGGGTCAATTTTTGGAAAAACCAAATACGTTAGTTAGAATTTAATTTATTTTAATCCTTCAAAAGCAATAATAATACTATTTATTCAACTTCCATTTATTAAATTAATTCATGGTAATTTCATGATTGATAGAATAAAATTTTATAAATTCATGAAGTTTAATTTTCATTTATGAATTTTAATTATAAAACTAAAGGATTAAAATACAAGATCATTATTTTTACAAATATATAAGGTCTATAAAATTTTATTAATATTTATAGGATTTTAAATATTCAATTAAAATAAATAATCAAAGTAAAAGTTCTTATTAGATTCATAAAGTCTATAAAGATTTAATAGAAAAGAAGTTGTTAAATTAAAGTTTTAATAAATTTAAAGTTTAAATTGTAAGTATCCTTTTATTTATTTAAATTATTTAATTTTACATTTATTTCAAATTCCAATCATAACCCCCTTTTAAAAGACTTATAAATCACCATTAACATCATTCATAACCTACTCTTAACCTCAAGTATAAAAGTAAGGCTTAGGCCTCACTTTTCATTTGCTCATTCTCTAAAAATCTCACTCTCATATCTTTCTTTCATCAATTGGTTATGATCAATTTTGAAGAATTTTATTTTATAAGAAATTTCAAGAATTTTTAATACTAATGTAATCTTTTATTGCTTTTATATTATATATTTCAATCATCCTAACATCTAATTGTTCTCATGACTTTATGTTCTTACTATTATTCTTTCTTCTACCGAGTCTCGTTTTATTTTAATCATTATCATTTTATCATTAACATTTTTAAAATAACTAACCTTATAACAATCACTAATATTTCTAAATTAAGCTAACAATACACTAACATAAACAAAGAATCCCGTTTGCATATGGACGTCTATGCCGTCGCATTCGGTTATTTCACAAGATTATTGTTTTAAATGATGGCTATTCCAAAGTCTTAGAATATTTTTATAACTCAAATGAAGTCTAATATACCATAGATTGGCATAATAAAATTTTCTAACCCTTTCATGCTTTAACGATTTTAAAAGTGCACATAAGTGCCTTACTACAATTCTGGAAGAATATAATCTTACTTAGACCGACCATAACTTGATCATAACAAAATAAATTTTAGTAAACTCAGACTCTAATATTAAGTTCATTGAATTAACTTTTCAACTACAGTTTATACATCTTCAAACTTAATCGGACGACTCAACAATTGCCTTCACAAGATAAGTGCGCATTTCAGCACCTTCTGTCTTGTGCTGCTTATTTGACCTATTTAAAGATCTTTTCAGAAAATTGTTTCTGAATGAAAGTTGTCCGGGAGACATTGGATTAGTCAAGTATAAATTTTTATAATTTTATGAAACCGGTTTCTATTTTTAAAACCTATTCAAACACATACCAAACATTCTGTCAGAATCTAAAATTGATATAATAATCTGTGAAGTCGGCTGGATCGGTAAACATCCGAGCATGTTCTTGATGGAAGGATAAATAGCAGGAAAAACCAAGAGACAATCAATAACACGAACTATAATAAATGGTTTCATTGATAAAACCTAACGATTACAAGCTCGTTACAACATAAGAATGAAGACTCTTGGCAAGGGGAGATCGAGCATGATCTCCCCTCTCATCCGGCAGCCCTAGGCTCCGGGTGGACTCCCTCTCAAATCCTTAATCTCTCTACACTTGAAACTGGTATATATAGGCCTCGGCCCATATTAGATGCAACTAGACCCATTTGTGCTATTGGACCATGCGTATGGTTCAATCGTACGACTGGACCATGCGTATGGCTCACTCGTGCGACTGGACCATACTTATGGTTCAGTCTTATGAATGTCCCAATCGCATCTCTCAGTCACACGACTATTAGCAAGGCTCAGTCATATGACTAAGTCTCATTCGCATATGCTCCTACGAATGACCCAGTTTCATGTGTTTACAACATATCAGGTATATTACATTGAGTCTAGACTATTCGGCAAGTGACGGACACACTATATATGACTATATATGCTCCAACAAATTCCCCCTTGGATGTTGCTTCCAAATAGTAGAGAACACCTCTTACAATCTTCAGTCAATCTTTGCTCAGGTTGCCAATAGAATCAAACGAAAACCATATTAGCCAATGTTGTCGATCTGTCAGGTTGCTACAATATCCCTGAAACTGAATTAGGCACACTAGCTTTCGTTTACTTTGTAGAACACCATCATAGTAGCAAGATTTCCCATATGACTGATTTTTCCAGATAATGACATGAACTTTTTCCATTGCTTCAATCTTCACACAGGCGAACTTGATTAAGATTAACACATGCAGAAATTCCCCCTCACATTCAGCATATCCCAATGTATAAACGTTGTGCTCTCTTGGCGTCTTCATACGGTGTATTGGGCAAAAGGTTGAAGGTTCCAATCCACAGCTAACAATATCAAACAAATCAGCATGCATGTAGATTCATCATCAGAAACCTGGTCACATCATCACTTTCTGATTGCGTCTTCAATTTCACTATACATGGATCCCCATGAGAACGGGAATCCTCATTGTGCGGATAGATATAACTTGATTGGCCCATAAATAGTCAGATGCTCCTCACTACCCCCACAAAATCAGCACCGACTACTGACATCTTCTCTTATCTCTTTCGTGTTCCAATTTCATTCACCTATTCTGGATGTCCAACGAATAATGGGGTATACATCGAACTTATTTGACAAAAGAACCTCAGGGTGAATATGCTTTGCTCATCCTCAAATCTGTGCAAAAAGAAGTTCTAGACTCTTTTTTTTGGTCTGGAACAAATGCAGATGAGTCAATGCGGATGGCTCATTCGTGCGATTGAACATACGACTGGTACAGTCGCACGACTGAACATACGATTGGTCCAGTTGCACGAATGGTCCATTAGCACGGTCCAGTCATACGAATGGTCCATTCACATGAACGGGTCTGCATGCAGATTTTCAGATCAGCAGCCCCCAGCGTTTCCTAATACCCTAATCTTACTAATTTTACATGAAACGAACCAACATAGACATCATAAGATTCACAGGGGTGATTGAAACGTGGTTTCGAGTTTGATTTTAACATAGAAACTACACACGTAACCAGATCTGAGCAAAACACGAAGAACACAAAGTGGATTTAACGTCAAAATCTGAAATTTGATCTAGAAATCAAGAGCTCGGGTTGCTAGAATGATTGTTAGATCATTCCAGCAGTAACCGACTCTGATACCAATTATGAAGTCGGCTGGATCGGTAAACATCCGAGCATGTTCGTGATGGAAGGATAAATAGTAGGAAAAACCAAGAGACAATCAAGAACATGAACTATAATAAATGGTTTCATTGATAAAACCTAACGATTACAAGCTCGTTACAACATAAGAATCAAGACTCTTGGCAAGGGGAGATTGAGCATGATCTCCCCTCTCATCCGGTAGCCCTAGGCTCCTAGTAGACTCCCTCTCAAATCCTTAATCTCTCTACACATTGAAACTGGTATATATAGGCCTCGACCCATATTAGATGCGACTTGACCCATTCGTGCGATCGGACCATGCATATGGTTCAATCGTATGACTGGACCATGCGTATGGCTCACTCGTGCGACTGGACCATACTTATAGTTCAGTCTTACGAATGTCCCAATCGCATCTCTCAGTCGCACCACTGGCCCATTAGCAAGGCTCAGTCGTACGACAGATTCTCATTCGCATATGCTCTTACGAATGACCCAGTTTCATGTGTTTACAACATATCAGGTGTATTACATTAATCCTAGACTATTCGACAAGCGACGGCACACTATATATGACTATATATGCTCCAACATAATCGTTTATCAATCTACTTTTCGCTTATTGGCATTCCTAAGCGTCCTAACTTCTTGTAATGAATTCCAACCTCTAGTTATTTTTTTTATCATTTAGGACATCATCTTTGACTCTTGTCATCCAAGCTTTCTTATGTACTCTACAACCATCACTATACTTGTGAGTTTTCCAAGTGAGTTCTCCATGCCCCTTTTTTACTTTATTTCTCACCTTTTTGGGTAAAACATGTTAACTTTATCAACTTACACTTGTAAACATTTTGATACTTGTAAATGCACCTGCAATTCATCTTTACCTTTTTGTCATGATTATTTGTGTTATTGTAAGTCTTATATGAGATACATATTTTGTTTACAATCATTAGCTATTGCTAGCCAGGCGACGTCTTAGATATTTGGGCCTGACAAGCCTATTTGGTGCTAAATCCGATGTATTGTCGGCTCCTAATGACGTATGCTTGTTCATCATGGGAACCAAGTACACTTAGCCAATCTTATAAACTTGTAATCAAGTCGAGCTTTGGTTGTAACTATATGTGTTCTATAAACTTGCTAACTCATAACCATTGACATGAATTGCTACTTGTAAATCTTTTTATATATATGGATGTTCAACCCATAGGAACTTACAAACTTTCAATGTTGACCCTTTATGTTTAACATGTTTCAGGTTTGATACTTGTGGATATCTTCGTGCTCATATAGGACTTGAACTTAGATAAATTTAACATTTTATGTTGTTTATATTTTTGTGTATTGTAATGACTTAATTGACTTGTATTGTTCAATGAATAATGGTATTTAATATTATTTTAACTTAATTAGTTCCATGTGCTATAAACAATCATTTCACATTCGTCCACCTCGATGATTTTGCCGTCGGTCGGGGTGTGACGCCCTAATAGTGCCCATGCGCCTAAGACTTATATTATTTTCTAATTTTTGGGGAAATAGTGAAATGTAGGCTTTGACTTGGGATGTTCCCGGGGGTGAAGTAAGTTGACTTTTGATGATGTATGGGTATGTTATGGCATGTATAATGATTGTTATGTCATGAACGATGGTTCCTTCTATGGTGATGTTTGTATGGTTATGTTTATGTTCCTTGTTATATATGTTTATTTTCCATGGCTTTACGTTGAATGATTATGAATGAAATGAAGGGTATTATGTAATGTAAAGTGAAAGATAATAAAAAGAGGAACGTAATGAAAGGTTCACAACCAATGAAGGGTGTTAGCTCAACTGTGTGCGGGTTAGCTACCCCGGAAGGATGCACACTGGGGTCTTATCTTTATGATTGACCATACGTATGGGATCCTTGCCACTTGCCCTAGGTACTGGAGTCAGCTTCGTGCATAATGATCGAGGTCTATGAAAGACCTCAGGCCCAGTAACTAGCTTCGTGCACAATGTTCGGGGTATAGCATACGACATTGATCTGGAATGAAAGAGAAAAGATAGTGATGAGTGTACTTGCCCTAGGTACAAGAGTCAGCTTCGTGTCCAATGTTTGAGGTCTTTGATAGAACTCAAGCCTAGTAACTAGCTTCGTGCATAATTTCGGGGTACTCTACATGTCATTGAAAGTAATGAGCGTACGAAAGAAAAGTAAGGAATTTTACGAATGAAAGTGAATGATAATGATGTATGATCAATAAACAAAAGTTAACGAATGAATAATGAAGATAATAATGATATTATCTATGTGTACGTATGATACTTGATCGCGTAAGAATGGTTTTGGAAGAAATTAAAATATTTTATTTTTAAACTATAACTCACTCAGCAACACTGACTTTTATGTGTTTCCAGTTGGCAGGTAACGGTTGCTGAGGATGGTACGGGGTGACTACTTCGCTCATTTTGGATGACATCCATTTTGCATAATGTTTTCTAATGCAATCCAACGAGTTATTTTCTAATCAGTCAATGATGTATTATTTTGCAAAAGCAATTATAATGAGATGAAATGGTTGCTTAAATGTTTCCGATGTAATATTTTATTAAAGTTAATGTATATGTATGTTTTATGTGTGATGATTGACTAGCTGTGAGCATCCCGGGAACGGGGCCTTACAAGTTGGTATCAGAGCCAAAGTTTAAGTGAAACGGGTAAATTTTTAAAAGAAACCTAAACTTAAAATGAAAATGGGATGAAAGGGAAGGAATGCCAGTCTGAGTAGTTGCATGCCATCAGGTATTTTATTAATATTAACGGCATTATGTGCACATGTTATTTGATCTGTGTGCTTTTAGTAGATTTAGATACTGATGTAGTCAGGATAGGAAATGTTTGGGGTATGAATAGTAAAGTAAGTGGCTAATCAAATCTGGTCACTGTAATTAGGGACTTACTATACTTAACATAAACTGTGCTATTCCCTGAATAACCGTGTTAGTGTTTAAATCTTATAGTGTGTTTGAGGATGGTCGGTGGTAGATCGTCAAAGGCTTGACATGGTGGACTTGTGTAACACCCGAATATTTATTATTTTGAAGCCGGTGAAGAAAGAAAAGAAAATAAAGTCCAAAAGTCGAAGGACCAAACTCGCCAACGAAAGAAAGTCGGGTGAGGGGGAGTATATAAGGGAGAGGGAAGCCCTTACCCTCTTCCCCCACACTCACAAATCAGCCAAATAAAGGGGAGAAGAGAGAAAGAAGAGAAAAAGAGGAAAAGTGCCGGTTCGGGTTGGTTCGGGTCGCCAAAAATCGTCGTGAAGCAAGCCAAATCGAAGCCCTTAATGTTGTGCTCGTTTGTGTGAGTTCTAGAACCCCACTTTTACTTGTTTTCAAACGATTTTGGGGCTGGAAAGCATAAAAACCCATTTTTGTATATGTATGTGTTTGACCCATTTGGGTGTGATGTGTGTGATGCGTTTCGTGTATGTTTTCAGGCGTGTGTGTGCTTGTATGGTGTTATGGTATGCATTCCTAAGGTTTAGGAGGGTCGATTTAGGCTTACAATGGGTTTAGATGAGTTTGGAGGCCGAAAACCCTCGGCTGCAGTCGGGATGATATGCATTCTGCATCAGTTAGGGCTAGGCGACCGACTGGAGGCCGAATGGAGGCCATACGGCCGATTAGGGTGTGATTGGGGTCCATTCGCACGATTGAAGGTCCATTCGCATGATTGAAGGTCCATTCGCACGACTGAATGTCTAGTCGCATAAGTGCTCATCCGCATTAATCCTACTCGCATGAGGTCCATCCGCATTGTCCATTCGCACGATTGGATGTTCATTCCCATAGGTGTTCATCCGTATTAGTTCATTCGCATGATGTTCGGTCGCATGGAGGCCATGCGACTGAAGGGTGTCCATACGCCCGAATAGGGCTGTTGTACCCAAGGAAGGTGTAGATTGACTTCTGACTTTCGGGGGAAAGTGCAGAGGTAAGTTTTGATGTAAAGGTCCCCATAAGAGCATGTAAGATGACGCTTGAGGCCTTAGCAAGCATGTTGGGCATGATGATGATGATGATGTTGCAAGTTTATGCACGATATGTATGTATGGTGTTGCCCTGTATGATAATGATGACTGTGTGTGTTATGTTCCTTATTATGATGTATGTTTATCTTTCCCATAACTTTACGTGTTATGATAAGGATGAACGAAGTATTATGTAACGTAAAGTGAAAGATAATGAAAGAGGAACACGATGTTGAATACATGCATTAATGAACGAATGAAACGTCTTGCACGCATCGGATAACGGGTCCTTCTTTGTGATTGACCCTTAATGTGGAACCTTTACCGCTCACCCCTAGTACTGTGGCATACGTTTAGCTATTCATTTATTGACTTCGGCCTAGTAGCTAAGACTGATGGTTACTCCTAGTACCGTGGCATACGTTTAGCTGTTCATTTATTGACTTCGGCCCGGTAGCTACGACTAACCGGGGTGTAGCACATGGTATTGGTACGGATGATGTCCGATGCGCACGTAAAGTCATAAAGAACAAATGAACGAATGAATGAATGAAGAAGATAATAATGATATTATCTATGTGTACGTACGATGTGTGATCATGTAAAAGTAACGAATGGTTTTATATGAAAGTAAAGTATGTTTTGTAATAAAACTAGAACTCACTCAGCAACGCTGACTTTTTATATGTTTTCCAGTTGGCAGGTAATATTTGCTGAGGATGGCACACCGTGAAGCTACTCAGCCCTTTTGGGATGGCATTCTTTTGATTAATGTTTTTGCATTGTAATGCGAACAAGCTATTTTGTAATGAATGTTGTATTAACTTGCAAAAGTGTTTACATGGAATGAAAGATTGTTTTAGTTTTCCGCTGCGATTTATGAAATACAAATGCAATTATACGTTTTATGTGCGATGAGAACCCAGCTGTAAGCGTCCCGGGAACGGGGCCTTACAACTTGGTGTTGAACCACGGGTCACGAGAGGGAGACCTCGAGCTGAAGAGGTGGTTCATGTAGAACCCGAGACCCCTCGTCCAGAGGCTGATGACGAGAGTGCTAACTTAAAAGCCTCAATGAAAGAAGCTGTTGTTGAGCAGGTGCATTAGGTCATGCAGACGATCTTGCTGTCTGTGGTGACCGAAGTGATAAAGACTGTACGGGAAGGAGAGAGAGGAATAGGAACAGGACGTCGAGAGGACGGGAACGACCGGAGACAGAGACGATTTTCTTCGAGGATGAGGAGGAGGAAGAAGAGCCTGCGCTGGGGGCGGAACGAGGCTACAACTACGAGGCATTTCAAAGATGCAAGCCCCCGACCTTTGATGGTAATAGCACTACTACTGCTGCTCACCGGTGGGTAAGAGAAATGGAAGTTGTACTGGATATTAGTGAATGCCGAGAGGACGAGAAGGTGAAGTTTGCTGCCCACTTGTTTGTGAACTTGGCTCTTTGTTGGTGGGAGAATATTGTCCAAGCTGAGGGTAGCAGGGCAATCAGAAGAATGAGGTGGACTGAGTTAAAGAAATTGGTGATTGAGGAGTTCTATCCTCATAGAAAGATGGATAAGGTGGAGAGGGAGTTCCTACAACTGGAGGCGGGGACCATGACACATCAATAACACACTACAAAGTTCAACGACATGGAACGACTGGTGCCGGATCAAGTGATGCCTTTGTCATAAAAGATCAAGAGATACATCCAAGGGCTTCCAGTGGATATCCGTAAGCACATGATCGTTGCCCGACCAAGCACGTTTAGGTCGGCGGTTGACTTGGAGGGGAGGTTGTATGATGAACGGACTGTTGGTGGCTGAAGTCAGCAAGAAGACTAGTGGTGACCGGAATTGGAATGGGAAGTGGGTTGGACGTGGCGAGGCCACTCCAAGCAACAAAGGTGCATGGGTGGATGACCGACGTGTGGTCACATCTGGTGCGGGGATAAAAAGATGTGGCAAGTGAAGAAGGGAGCACACTGAAGAGTGTAGCCGGGGACTGAACGTGTGCTTCAAGTGTGGGAAGCCTGGCCATATGGTGAGAGAATTCAAGGCAGGGGGATCTTTTAACTGTGGCGGGGTAGGCCACATGAGCAGGGACTACAAGAAGCCGAGGGCTGAAAGTTCTAGTGTATGGAAGAAGGGGGTCGGGATTGAATGGCAGAGGGCGAGCTCCAGAGCATTCACAATGACGCAGGAAGAGGCTAGGACGGACCCTGATGCTGTGTCAGGTATGTTTCTAGTAAACCAAAAGCTTCTATGTTATTTGATTCTGGTGCTAGTAAAAGTTTTATTTCTACTGCTTTCTGTGCTAAACTGCCTGTTAGTAGTACAAGTATAGATAAGCCCTTCGATATAGAAACTGCCATAGGTAAATCTACCAAGATATCTGAGATAATAAAAGGTTGTGATGTAGAATTAGAAGTTTACAAGTTTAGACCATTCGTGAAGACCTTAGGTGGGTTCGATGTAGTCCTAGGAATGGATTGGTTGGCGGACTACGAGGCGAACATTGTGTGTCGCAAGAAGATGATTCAGTTGACAGCGCCTGACGGGAGTTCAGTGATGGTTTATGGTGATTGAGTCACGGCGATCCTGAAAGTGATTTTGATGGTAGTGGTGGGAAAGTGTATGAGGTGTGGATGTAGTGCCTACTTGGCCAACGTGAAATATATGGATACGCCGACACCATAACTGTTCGAGGTATCGGTTGTGTTGGATTTTCCGAACGTGCTTCAGGAAGACTTACCAGGTGTGCCACCGGATCATGACATTGAGTTTTAGATTGACCTGATACCCGGTGCTCAGCCTGTAGCTAAGGCACCATATCGGTTGGCTCCAAGTGAGATGAAGGAACTGGTGGAGCAATTGCAAGAGCTGCTTGACAAGGGATCATTAGACCAAGTATCTCTCCCTGGGGTACTCCGGTCTTATTTGTGAAGAAGAAATACAATAGTATAAGGATGTGTATAGACTACCGTGAGCTGAATAAGTTCACAATGAGGAATCGGTACCCCTTATCGAGAATTGATGATCTGTTTGATCAGCCCCAAGGTGCCAGTTGGTTCTCGAGGATACACCTTCGATCTGGTTACCATCAGTTGACGCTGAAGGAGCAGGACATTCCTAAAACAGCTTTTCGCATGCGCTATGGACACTACGAGTTCCTCGTGATGTCTTTTGGTTTAACCAATGTGCTAGCTGCTTTTATAGACTTGATGAATCGAGTGTGTCGGCCGATGTTGGATAAATCAATGATCGTGCTTATTGATGATATCCTGATTTATTCAAAGAGCAAGGAGGAGCATGCCGGTCACATTCGGGAGGTGTTGGAGTTGTTGAGAAGTGAGAAGTTATATGCTAAATTCTCCAAGTGCGCATTCTGGTTGCGCGAAGTTTAGATTTTGGGGCATGTACTGAATTCCGAGGGGATTATGGTGAACCTGGCAAAGGTGGAGGCGGTGATGCAATGGAAGTCTCCGAAGACGCCATCCGAGATTCGTAGTTTCTTGGGTTTGGCGGGCTATTATAGGAGAATTATCCAAGACTTCTCTAGGATAGCTTCCCCACTAACCAAGTTAACCCGCAAGGATGTGAAGTTTGTATGGAGTCAAGATCAGGAGAAGGCTTTTGAGAAGTTAAAGGCGAGGTTAAATCAAGCTCCTATCTTGTCATTACCCGAAGGAAGCGAGGATTTGGTGGTTTATTCATATGCTTCCTATTCAGGGTTGGGATGTGTTTTGATGCAAATAGGAAATGTTATAGCCTATGCATCCCGGCAGTTGAAAGTTCATGAGGTCAATTATCCTACTCATGACTTGAAGCTAGTATCTGTGGTCTTTGTGTTAAAGATTTGGAGGCACTACCTGTATGGGATGAAGTGCACCATAGTTACAAATCACAAGAGTTTGAAGTACTTCTTCAAGTAAAAAGATTTGAACATGAGGCAGAGGAGATGGCTGGAGTCATAAAAGATTATGATTGCGAGATCCATTACCAACTGTCCAAAGACAACGTGGTGGCAGATGTCCTTAGCTAAAAAGAGAGACCCAAGCCAATTCGGGTGAAGGATTATTAGTTGGTTATGACCTTTGATGTGATGAAGCAGCTCAAGGAGTTTCAAGATGAGGCATTGAAGGAAAATCATCTAAACTCTAAAAGAATGAGAGGTCTCATCGCGGAGTTGGGTGAAAACACACTCGGTGTTAGGACCCGATTCGGACGAATGTGGATTCCTTATTTTGGGGATCTACGTGGAAAGATAATGGATGAAGCTCATAAAACTCGATACTCTATTCATGTCGGTGCTACAAAGATGTACCAAGACATGAAGAAAGATTATTGGTGGTCGGGTATGAAACGCGATGTGGCAGAGTTTGTGAGTAAGTGCCTTTCTTGTTTACAGGTGAAGGCCGGGCATCAAAAGCCGTACGGAAAAATCAAACCATTAGATATACCAGAGTGGAAGTGGGAGCATATCACCATGGACTTTATTACAAAGTTGCCGCGTACCATGAAAGGGGATGATGCTATACGGGTGATAGTTAATAGTTTGACGAAGAGTGCTCACTTCCTACCAATCCGCGAGACATATTCATCCGAGAGGTTGGCAGATCTGTTCATCAAGAAGATTGTAACTCGTCATGGTATGTCGGTGTCTATTATGTCTGATCGCAACACCCGGTTTACATCTAAATTTTTGAAGAAATTCCATGATGTGATGGGGATGAGGTTACATATTAGCACGACTTATCATCCTCAGACGGATGGCCAGTCGGAGTGGACGATTCAGACGCTAGAAGATATGCGTCGGGCATGAGTCATTGATTTTGGAGGAAGTTGGGATGACCACTTATCGTTAGTTGAGTTATCATATAACAATAGTTATCATGCCAACATTGGTATGCCCCCTTATAAGATGGTATACGGTAGGAGATGTAGAACGCACGTGTGTTGGGGTGATATTGGTCAAAAAGAGTTGGGAAGTATTGAAGTGATTGAAGCTACAACAAAAAAGCTTGAAAAGATCAAAGCCTTTATGAAGGCAGCCAAGGATAGGTAGAAGTCATATGCCAAGAAGAGACGGAGACCGATTGAGTTCTAGGTGGGTGATAGAGTTATGTTGAAAGTCTCACCTTGGAAATGAATCATTCGGTTTAGAAAGAGGGGCAAGTTGAGTCCAAGATATATAGGGCCTTTCCAAATCATTGCTCGAGTAGGAGAGGTGGCCTCTAGATTGGAACAACCTGATGAGTTAAGTGGAATTCACCCGACATTCCATGTATCTCATCTGAGAAAGTGTTTAGCTGATGAGGATATGGTTGTAGCACTGAAAGATATCAAAGTGGACGAACGTATCAATTATGTGGAGCAATACTGCCGATCATTGATTGTAAGGAGAAGAGGTTAAGGAATAAAGTAGTATTTCTTGTGTGTGTATAGTAGAAGCACAGGAAGGGATCTGAGTCTACGTGGGAGACCGAAGAGGAGATGAGGTAGAATTACCTACATTTGTTCGAGGAATAACAGGTTTCAGGGACGAAACCTATATAAGGGGGGGGTGAACTTGGAAGACCCGCTTATTTTTAAATTTATGAAAGAATAATAATAGTGAAGGAAAAGAAAAAAAAGCTATAAAACCCAAGTTGAGGGTTAAAAAGTGTCAAAAGGACAAAATGTTTGAGAAAGTTGGTGAATAAAGCAACATGGCCGCCCATGTTGCCTACTCACATCACTCATTCGGACTTTTAGAGAGAGAGAAATAGAGTAGAAACTCTCGGGTTTTGAAGAACAAGAAGAAGAAATTAAATTGAAGATAAAAATTCTTGGTTTTGTGATGTTCTTAACTGGCCTTAGCCTCGGTTGTATACTTATTTGTGTTTGTGTGTTTGGTTGTGTGTGTTTGGTGGGTTTCTAGGTGTTGAAGTTGTAGCAAACGGGTTTTGAAGGAAGTCACACCCAAAGGCTGCTAAGGTGAGTTCTAGAACCCCCTTTTTACTTGTTTAAACTGATTTGGGGCTGGAAATGCATGTATGAACATTTTATTAAAAATGGGCTTTTACCTGTATGCATATAAGTATGTGTTTGTGGGTGGGGTTTGATTTGGGTGTGTTTATGGTTATGATGATGTTATGAATGAGTTTCTACGGCTTTGAATGTATGAATTAAGCTTAGAACATGTTAAATGATAATTGGGGACTGAATTTAGTTATTTAAGTGTGACTTAGACTGCCCATGCGCCTAAATAGTGGCCATGCGCCCAACGATATAAACTACCTAAGTGTTCCCATGAGCCCAAAATCCCATGCGCTCAAATAGTAGCCAAGCGTCTGGAAAAGGCTGAATTTGGCTAAATGTCCAGACGCCCAGAAAGTCCATGCGCCTAGGCACTCATGCGCCTACATAGTGCCCATGAACCTAGAATTTGACCAGAATGAGTTAAGTGTTGCCTATCTGCCCCAATAGTGTCCATGCACCCAGAAGTTCAGCATGCGCTTGAAAGGCCATGCGCCCCAATGGTGCCCATGCACCTAAGACTTCGATTATTTTTCTGATTTTTAGGGAAAAAGTGAAATGTAGGCTTTGACTTGGGATGTTCCAGGTGGTTGTCTGATATACACCTCTTCATCAATCATCCCATAAAGGAAAGCACACTTGACATCAGGCTGGTAGACCTTGAAGTTCTTGGATGTAGCACATGCCAAGAATATCCTAACAGCTTCTAGTCTTGCCATATGAGCAAAGACATCTATGTAGTCAATTTCTTCTTCTTATGTATACCCTTGAACAACTAGTCTAGCTTTGTTCTTGATGACAAGTCCTCTATCATCCTTCTTATTGATTAACACCTATTTGGTCCCTATAGTAGTCTTCCCATGAGGAAGAGGACATAGGTTCCAAACCTTCTGCCTTTTGAATTGAAGCAACTCCTCTTGTATAGCCTCAACCCAACTTCCATTCTTTAAAGTCTCATCAATTTTCTTTGGCTCTATCTGGGACAAGAAACAAGAGTAAAAACAAACATTTGCATCATGGGTTTGTCCTCTTGTTCTTACCCCTGCATCAATATCTCCAATGATGTTTGTGGAAGGGTGAGACTTATGGATCCTTAGCTGAAGGATCATAACAAGTTGCTTAGATAGATTTAAATTAGAGAAATCCAGATCTGGCAATGAGGATTCACCCTCCACATCAACACATTTATCAAGATTAACTTGATCTATTGAGTGTGTGACATCATTTATGTTGTCATCAATGGAGTGGTTATCAACATCAAGAAATTCCTGATCACTGTCACCACTACCATGCTCTACATTTGAAACTCCTTCTTTTGAGTTATGTGCCTCTAAGCTAGAATTTGAAGGCACTCCTAAAGTATCAGCAGGATTTGTCATTGGTGTGCTGGTAGAAGCTTCATTTGTAGGATTGCTTACCATTGGAACTGAATATGTGTAGCTTGAAGGTCTTCTTAACTCTAATCTTGGATCAAGATCACCTGTAGGTAATATATTTGTAGACCCTAAAACATGCTCACAAGATTTTTTTACAACAGTTGGTAACTAAATCAAGATCAAATAGCCAATCCAGACCAAAACCATTCACACTAGGAGTGTGTTCATTGAAAGTCACATGGGCTGACTCTTCAACTATTCTAGTTCTGAGATTGTATACGCTATAAGCATTAGCTTGAGAAAAGTATCCAATGAAGTGTCCATCATCTGATTTCTCATCAAACTTGACAATTTGATCTTTGGTATTCAAGATGGTGCAAGGACATCCAAAAGACCAGAGAACATCAATGAAAGGTTTCCTCTTGTGCCAAAGTTCATAAGGATTCTTACCATGTGTTTTAACTACTAAAACTCTATTTTGCACATAGCAGGCAGTGTTGACTGCCTCTGACGAGAAGGTGATAGGCAGTTTAGAGTTAGACAACATAGTTCTTGCAGCTTCAATAAGTGTCATGTTTCTTCTCTTAGCAACACCATTTTGCTGAGGAGTCCTGGGAGCACTATATTGTCTTGTAATACCCTTTTTATCACAAAATGCATCAAAGGTTTGCTTCTTGAATTTAGTTACCTCATCACATCTTATGGTCTTGACCTTGTGATCAGATTAATTCTCAATCTTTAAGATGAAATTCTTCAAAATCTCAGGATTCTCATTCTTAGTTCTAAGAAATAAGACCTAAGTGAATCTTGTAAAGTCATCTATGATCACTAAACAATAAGAGCTCCTTTCTAGACTCATTACACTGGTGGGGCCAAAGAGATCCATATGTAACAAGTGTAAGGGAGTAATGATGGAGCTCCTTTCCTTTGGCTTGTGAGATACCTTGTGTTGCTTCCTTTTCAGGCATGCAACACAATGATTATCACTTGTAAACTCTTTCTTTAGCATTCCATTTACCAAATCATTCTTAATCAATTTATTCATGTTTTTAAGTTTACATGGCACATTATTTTATGCCAGAGGAAAGACTCATCACTATTTGCTTTAAATAGAAAGTATGAAACATCTCTTGAGGGAGATGTTTCTTGCAAATCCATCTTGTACATGTTCCCTCTCCTGGGGGCTCTAAGTAGGATATGCTCATGAGGAATGACTACCCCGGGCTTGAGAACAATGCTCTCATGCTCAATGAAGAGCATGTTATGACTCTGATCACAAAATTGAGATACACTCAAAAGATTGTACCCAAGCTCCTTGACAAAATTTACCTTCTCAATGTTGAGCTTACCTTTTGTGACCTTTCCCCTTTTAGTAATGTAACCCCCTGCATCTCCTTCAAAAGCAACTGATCCTCCATCAATTCTTTCAAACTTTTGGAGTTGTGACCTATAGCATGTCATGTGCCTGGAACAACCATTATCAATGATCCATACATTTTTGCTTGTCTTGAGTTGTTCCTGCACAAAAGAGATGGTTAGTTACATTTCGAAACCCAAGCCTCATTAGTCTAGGGCTCATCAAAAGAAGTTGTAGATAATGCAACAGTAGTTGATCATATAGTCATGCTAGAAGGATCATTTGCTGAAGTTAATGAAGAACTCTCAGCGACTTGCTCTTTCTTTGACTTCCACACCACCTTTGGAAGGTTAGACTTGACCTTCAATGCTTCGGAATTTTTGATGACTAGGCCTTCGGAAGATCTTACTTTCACTGCAGTAGGCTTTAGTACTTTGGAAGTATTCCTTCCTTCCGAGGCCAAAGTTTCTTCCGAAGGAAAGTTTCCATTTGTCTTCTTCTTCATTTTGGAGCTTTCGAAGGAAAAAGATTTTCCTTCTGAAGCTTGCTTCTTCTTCTCCAAACTCTTAGATTTTTTTTCTTTATGATCTGGAGAGTACTCTTTGGATTATAGACACAATCCTTATCAAGGTGAGAGGTACTCCCACACATAACATAGTCCATTTTCTTCCTTCTAGGAGTCTTCTTTTGTAATCAAGGCTGAACTTGATCACTTTCACTCTCCATCTTCATCTTCTCAAATGATGTGGCAATTCTTGTGGGGTTAGAACTACCTTTGTAGCTTTTATGGTTCATGTTGCACAGTAGTGGGGAACAACTTATCAACCTTCTTCTTGATGATGGGATGATTTGGACATGAACTAGAACTCTTGTTGTTGGAGTTCAAGTTTGTGTCCTCAGCTTTAACAACTTCAAATCCTGCAGAAATAAAGACTTGTTTCTGTGTAGAGTTGAAGGTGGCGTTGATCTCTTGGGCCTTCTTGGACTTTCTTTTGGCTTTTCTGATCAAGTTCTTTCTCTTAGACTTGGTCATCCTAATAGCTTTACTCTCCTAAGAGGTATGGTGACCCTTCTTAGAATGATCTTCTTCATTCTTCTCAGAGCCATTCTTCACCATCTCCTCTTCATCCTCTTTAGTCAAGGGTCTATGAGAGGAGGCTCATCTTCATAAGTTCCACACCTAGGAGATCTTACAGACAAGATTGTGTGTGGAGGAGCTATCTCACAAGATCCCAGTCCCTACTTATTTTGTTAACAAACATTTACATGCAAGAATGAGGATATGATGTTCTTGAAGGTCTCTTCTTCAAGAACACATTTTTCTGCTCTGGCTTTGCTGATCATAAGCTTAGCTTGGCATTCAGTTAACTTAGTTATGATAAGCAGAAGAGGTTTTAGCCATTTGCATTAAGCTCAAACTTCCTTCTTGCATGTGTGCCCCTCCGGAAGCACACACTACAATAAGGGTAGAAATTCCGCCGTTCTTAACCGAACTAAGCATGCCTTTACGCGTGTGTGCCTTCAGTTTATTGCGCTTCTTCAAGCTCGGCCCCTTATTGAAAATGAAACTAACGAGCAATCAAACAAACTAAAGCGCTAACGAAGTTCCTGGATAACAAGTCTTAAGGTTTTGATAAGTTTCATGTTCGGTTTTGAATTAGAGACGTTAAAATGATGAATCGACGTCTACTATAACCCCTAGCCTTCCAAGCTAACGATTTGATCAGCTTTGCTGATCACAAGCTTAGCTTGGCATTCAGTTAACTTAGTTATGAGGTCTTTGATTTGAGTCCTGTAGTTTGTGTGCTTATGTTTAAGAGTTCAAATGGTTTTCTCTAAGTCCTCTATCTTTAGTTTATAGTCATTTTCAGCATTTTTAAATCAGCACTTTTAAGATATTTAAGGACTCAAGATTTGATCTCATTTCTAAGTTATAGGACCTGTATCCATTAACTTTAGCAATACATTAAGGACTGTAAAGATGTTCCAATACCTTGTCTTCATCATGGTCAGCTATGAGTGCTTGGTTTGGAGATGCTTCTTCCACCTAAAAGCTCCAGTCAAAGCCTCCTTCAACAGCAACAACAACTTGTTGCTTTGGCTTCTCATTCTGCGGAGCTCTCTCAGTGTAGTTTGGTCTGGCTTGAGTCTGGCCACCATTTGTTCTTGGTGCCTTACACTCTCTAGCAAAGTGTCCAATGTGGTTACAGTTGTAACACTTTACTTTACTTTTATCCAGTCCAAACTTACCACTGGCTGCATTGCTAAGAAACTTCCTCCCTGTCTTCTTGTAGAACTTCTTGGCTCTGTGAGTGAGAAAAACCATTTGCTGAACTATCTCCATATATTCTAGATCATCTGGATAGATACAGTCCAAATCTTCAAGGGTGAAGAGAAAGTTGCTTGTGGATTCATCAACAGAAGCAAAAGCATGAGAAGAACTTGTCTCTTGGAAGGGACTTCCTTGAGTGTAGCTTTCTCTTGGAGTTTTTGGGAAGGTGATGAATGGACCCTTTTGTGAGTTGTCAGGGTAGCATATGAGATGATGTTGTGGTTCAATGTTATCCCTTTCAACCACATATAGGGCTGAACTTAGTTGATTGCTAGAGTTAACAGATGAGTTTTGCATGTTTATCTCCATCTGGTATCCACTGAGAATACCATACAACTCTGTAAGAGTAAGAGCTTTCAGGTTCTTAATCTCTTGATAACAACACAGTATGTGTCCATAGAGTAGGAAGAGAGGACATAAACTTCCTCACAATGTCCCTATCCTCAAGATTTACTCCAACATCCATTAGAGTATCTACAATCTCAACATACCTGAAGTATTATTGAGTCATGGTTTCACCTACCTTGAAGGTGAAGTTTTCAAACTGCTACTTGAGGAGATCCTTCTTGTTTTTCTTTGCTTCATTGGAGCCCTCATACATAAGCTCGAGTGCTTCCCATAGTTGCTTGGCAGTTTTGCACTTCTTGAAGCCTTTGTAGATAGAGTTTGGAAGAGCAGTTTGAAGGGTTGTCATGGCCTTTTGATCAATCTTTATTCTCATCCTGTCTTCATCAGATAAATCAGCCACATCCTTTGGACTAATACCACCACCAGCAGCAGAAGGGGTGCTTGGTATGTAAGGTCCTTCAACAACAGAGTCCCACATCCTGGAGTCTTGAGACTTGATAAAGCCTTCCATTCTTTGACACCAAGTATCAAAGTCTTCAGGAGAGATCAGTGGAGACTTTGTCATAGTTCCAGTTTCCATATTAGCCTTAGTGATAACTGCCATTTGAGTTGTTAAGAGTTTTATGTATGTGAGGGATCTTAAGATGGTGAAATCTTATATCAAGAGCCTGAAATGCTTTGATACCAAATGCAGGACCGTTAGAAGGGGTAATGCACTTTACAACATAACAATACAATTGAGGAGAGTTATTTAGAACAATTAACAGAACAAATAGGGAACTTGCTAACTAGAATGTAAGATGCTAAGAACACAAGTAAATGAGAGACAGTACAAGATAGCAGAACAACACAAGTATTTTGTTTTTAATAATGCTATATATTGCTTCTCAAATTCTATTACAAAGTGTTACAAAGCATAATGGAAAGTTACAAGTACTTGAGATACATATACTACATCCTACACTCGGCCATACTTTGAAGGCCAACTGGATACATAAGACTAGACAAAAAATCAAATTTAGAGTCAAAAGGCAGATTGACTTTTGACTAGTGACTATGACATGCCATAGCTCACATCTTAATATATTACAAAAAGGATAAAAGTACATAAAGTTGAAAGCTCAAACACAAGACCTCAATGTACAATTACCAAAAGCATAGATCTTTTCACCAACTCATGTAAGTTGGTGACTAATTAGAGTTGCAGCGGAAAGGTGGTTTAGCTTTATGGTAGAGTACATCAGATAAAAGCATGTTCATAAAAGTCTTCAGAAGAAATCTATTTTCACTCTTTGGCTTCGGTAAACTTTGTCTTGAAGCTTCGGAAGACTTCACTTTTGGCTTCAGAAGATGATGGTATTGGCTTCAGAACATTTTACATTTAGAATATTTCTAGTGCATGGTGTAAAACTTCCGAAGCATTTCTACTTCAGTTCTTTGGTGCATGCATACAGAGAGACTTTGGATGTTTTGAATGTTTTGGCTGCATCAGACTTATTGGAATCCTTACACTATTTTTACTATTTCTTAATCTACACCAACCGTTTAGGTTTTGCTTTAATGAATTTGAGAGTTGAGACCAATGATTGGGGTTCGGTTTTTCAGTATATATCACTAGGTTAAAATACCGTGTAATACAGAGGTTAAATAAATTTATTGTTATATCTTTAATAATAGACGAAGTTATGTCTTAAACATTACGTATTATATGTATTACACATATTTGAAAATATGAAGTTAACATATTTGAAATTTTAATTACGGATAGTTATTAACTAAAGAATATTCGTTTGACATTTGAAGTTAAAATATTTCTTTCTTACATTTATTAGAGGCGGGAAAATCAACTAACAAATAACCTAGAATGATAACACGTGCATAACTTTATATATTTATTAGTATAGAGATTCATACAAAGATATATCTTTCATACAATTGTATGGATATAAAATCACCATTATATATTATTTGTGGGTTGTAAAATATTAATTAACGTAGAGTTGCTAATGTCGAATAACTAAAGACGACAACAACAATAAATAACCTTATCCAACATAGAGAAAATACATAAAAAAAACAAAACCATCTCAAACAAACATCCAAATATACGTTTTCATTTTCTTTACAACAGAATACTAAAATTCAAAGCTTAGAAATGCCAGTTTACTGTGGTTGCAAACAGTTAGTTTACCACTTCATAACAACAAAAGTATCACTTTTGTTATCATCATTGTCTATATCATCATACTAACAGGTTCATACTCGTCTCAATTGTATGTTGCTTGACTGTCATCGACAACAATTATACACCAACATCAAGTATCACTGATAACAATAAGCAAAGGAAAAAATAGCACAACCATGACAATGCACAACCATGATGCCACCACAGTTGCAAGCCTCAAGAAACAACATAACGGAATAGACTGGCACAAACCGAATACTCCTGCATCGCAATAACCAACGTCGATATCAGATCCTAAAAGGCGGGTAGAGATTAATGGATCGGAGCCCACAGACAGTCACGATAGGCCTCCGGTGTAACGCCTCATTCCTGGAACGCTCATAGTTGGACAATCATTGCACATATTATATAAAAACACATTTAACATTAACCAAACATCATAGCAGAATTAATTTAAACAAACCATTTTATATATTAATAATTACTTTTGCAAAATAATACAACATTGTTATTTGTTACAAAGTATCATTTGTTCATATTACAATGCAAAAACATCATTGTTATACAAAATGGATGCTATCCAAAACAAGCCAACTAGCTGCCCCCGTGCCATCCTCAGTAACTTTTACCTGTCAACTAGAAAATACATAAAAAGTCAGTGTTGCTGAGTGAGTTCAAGTATTATAAAAACATATTACCTTTCATATGTTAAAACATTTCTTACTTTGACACATGATCATACATCATACATACATCCAGGTAATATTTATTATCTTCTATCATCATTCATTTCATTCATATTGCACATTCGTACATTTTGCACTTTTATTATTTTTATTTCTATCGAGATCCTTGGGCATAAAGCCTCTCATCTAGGGTTAAGCGATGAGGATCCCATATCGCATGTATGGAGTAGTCACATAGACTAACTCCCCGTATGTGTGAACACTCATAGGTTAGACAAGATCGCACGCTATAAAACACACAGTTGAGGTAACAACTCTCATGGAGTTGTGAACCTCCTTACATTTTGTTTGCAAGGATCTTCATTCGTTCTATTATTATTTTCCACTTTTATTATCTTAATTCTTTCGCTTCATTAAGATAATACTTTATGATCAATAACATAATCACACCATGTAGAGCCACGTAATAATACGTAATAAGGAACATAAAGAAAACATAACATAATCATGCATAAAATCATTACACATCACCATACAACAACATATAATCACCATACATCACCCCCGGGACATCCCAAGTCATAAACTAAAACTTCCTTTTCCCCAAAATTTCAGAAATATTTCTAAGTCTTAGGCGCATGGGCACTATACAGGTGCATGGCTACTATGCAGGCACATGGCCTCTTAGGTGCATGGGGAAGCTTTTAGGCGTGTGAGTACTATCCGGGCACATGGCCTACACTTAGTTAATTTGGGTAACTTTCTAGGCGCATGGGCACTTTGGCTGTCCGGGCACTATTGGGGCCATGAGCTTGGGTGTTTGGGAACACTTAGGCATTTTGGCACCTTTTCATGCGCATGGATACTATTTGGGCGCATGAGTTTCAGGCGCATAGGCCACTAACTCTTAACTAACATCATAATTCAATCCCCAAATCACATCCGAACATGTTCAAGCCTAGTTCTAACATTCTACGCAACATAAGCATGCATATGAACATGAACATAACCTTTAATTATCTCAAACATACACCTACCCACATTCACCCACACCTGCATATGGTACACACACCCAAGACTAATAAAACGTTTAAACATGTATTTCCAGCCCCAAAATTAGTTAAAAAATGTAAAAGTGGGGTTCTAGAACTCACCTTTGACAGTCTTTTGGATAGACTTCTTCAAACCGGAATTCACTATGAGTTTAAACACCTAAAAAATCACCAATACATATAACCGAAGACATACAAACACACAAGCAATAACCCAAGGCTAAAATCGGCCAAAAACACTCCAAAACACCATATTCATACCTTGAATTCGACCTCCTTCTTCTCCTTCTCTCTAGAAACGAGAATTCTCTGCTCTTTCTCTCTCTAGAAACCAATGCAAAAGTGATGTGCAGCTGGTATGGGCGGCCATAACACTATTTTGAACAACATAATATAAATATTTGGCCTTTGTATAATATTAACCCCTTAACTTTGGGTTTTATTGGTTTTCTTTTTTTCTTTGTACTTTTAAAATTTCCGGGTGTTACATTCGGCAACATACAGGGCTAAAAAATCCAAAAATTGCCCCCAAAGAAGCCAACAACAACAACAAGTTATCTGGCTAGATCTGAATAGAAACGAAAAGCATGGTGTACTCATACTACTTTCTTCTAACGGCAACCACCACCTCCATATGTAGTCCAAATCTTAAAGGTTGCCCACACCAAAGGCGGAGATAAGAGGGCGACGACCATTGCCTTCACGCATCGGTTATATCCGATTGGAATTTGATAGGTTGCACAGACAACATGCAGAAATGGTACGCACAACCCGATGGTGCTTGAATATGCACCGCCTCCATAAACTGACCAAATCCTGTGGGAATCTGAGTATTGCTGACATCATATGCGGAAACGAATGGTTGGCGGCCACTACCTTCATGCCATCGTTGACCTGCAACTGAACCGCAATGCCTGAAACCCTAAAGGGTTTGAACGGCTGAGATAACTTGCTCAACACCACAATCGACAACCTATCAAAAACATTCATGAGCCCAAAGGTTGTGGGTGGTAAGAACCATCGGAACCAGAGCAACAACTATAGGCAAAAAGACCGATAGTGAAGCCCAAGCGTCGTTGTGGGAGTTGGCGTCCGACAACCGCTCTCGGCAACACTCGAAGCAACCTAAACGGTGGTCGGACCACCTCTTCTCTCTATCTCTCTACCACCGAATGGAGGACAGACAAAACCCAAACCCTCTGTCAGCACTCGTAAAACTAAAACCAACTTTACAAAGAAGACAATGAGGAGGCGTAATGTAAATAACGGAAAGTTTTGTGGCCAAAGTCAAAACCACCAAAAACCAACTATTCCTCAACTTTTTTATATAGTTAATCAATAAATAGTTCACGTAATTGATATGTTTAATTAAGTGGATTGTGTTTCAGTTGAGCTATTTGACTCGCTTAATTAAAAAGTTGACCTGCTAATAGCATGTTTAAATCTATTAACTGGATTAACCATTTAAATAACTCTATCAATCTTAATAGCATGCAAAGAACTCGATTACACCCCGTCAACCAATCAAATTGCTTGACACGTTTAGATATATGCCTTAAAATGACTGGGTTCACCTTATACGATTATATGTGTGTCCAGGTTACAATTGATGTTTTGACAAAAACAAAAACACGGATCTTGTTTGGGTAAAACAATTCAACCCACAATCCGCTGCAAATGGCACACCTACATAGATGAGATAGGAACGAAAAAATATTCTAAATCAGAACTATAGATCTAATCTTATAAACTCATGATCCTAGCTAGTAATTCATTCATCTTTTTTTTAACACAGATTATGAAGTACCTTTAGTAAATAGGATTAAGCCCATGTCTTTGTACACATAAGGTTTCCCAAAGATTCACCAAGCACACAAAACTCTAGGGTGATGTCGTTACGAGTGGTTATAAACGTATCATGAGCCCCGTTTAAATCCGCGATCCTTTGGCAGCGTCTAACCTCGTCTCCCGCGACATGAATGTCATAGGCGATCAAAGAACAATCCTCTTCCATTAGACAAATCTTAAAATTCATGACAATAATATTATATGAAACAATGCAACCTTTTAAAGATTTCAACACTGCCGGAGGACCAGTTTTCACTCCCATGAAGTATTCTCGTGTCTTTGTTGAGTTCATTGTTGCAACATCGACCGCGATCATTGTTAGAGTAGTGATGTTGTTTGCAAACTTACTCCTTGTATCGGATTTTAAAACCTCCGAACAGAATTTTTGGTTTCCTAGGTTCTTACAAACTTTATCAACCAACTCGTATGGTTTAGAAATGTTGTTGGCATTTGATATCGTGATAACCGAAAAAACAGATAAAATAAAATAGATTTTTGTGAATGATAAAGAAGGCATCTTTGCGAGAAAGGGTTGACATTGTTATGAATGAACGAGAAAGTATGTATTTATAAAATATCAGTGCAAAATATCGGAATTTGTGACGATTAAACTTATGTTTTGCGTTGTATCTATATATTGTACTAGGGTGGTACTCGTGTATTACATAAATTGAATAAATAATATATTAAATTATTAATAATAAAAATTTATGAATTACAAAATTATGTTTGAATATAAAATATGATTATAATTATTTTTAAATATCTATTTAAGTAAACAAACAATTATGCATTTTTGTTAAACTTTTGTTTTATACGACTGTGATTTTTAAATGTTTTATTTTAAGAAAAATGAATTAAAAAAAGAGTTTGTTGTATTCTGTGCTTTATAAAACTATTATTTTAAAAAGTGTGCTTTTAATAAAAACATAGGTTTTTAATTTATTAAGTTATATATGTTTTAATTTGAAAATGGTATAAGTAATACTATTAGTATTCAATATTGTTATTAATAATATAGAGAACTGAAAAAATTAGTATGATGAGTTTTATATTCGTGTCACATTTATTTTAATTTTATAGATAGATAGATAGATAGATCGATAGGCTAAAAACCGTTTCATTAAACGTATTATAAATAGTAATAAACACAAATAGTTACAAAATAATATTTTAATATAAAATATAACCAATAATATATATACGTGCTAGTTAAAAAAAATAAAATAATTCTACCATTTTAAACACTTTTATCTAAATTGTTTATTTTTAAACATTCGTTTTAAGATTATTTATAAAAAAATATTTATAACATAAATTCAGTATTTTAAAAACTCTATTTCTAATTATTCTTATTGTTTTAACAAGACTATTTTTTAATTACCTTTTTATAGTTTTTTAGAACAAATCGATTTAAAATATTTTGTTTAACAAGGTTTACTATTCTAGAAAATTCATATTATATAATTTTTGTTGTTGTTTTACTATTTTGGTTTTAGTCAAAAGATATGATTTTTTAGTTTCCTTAGTAAATGTATTTTTTTTAAAAGATAGTTTGATTTTAAAAAAAATCTAGATAAGAGAGATAAATATAGCAATTAATAAAATTCATTTTTAATAAAAAAAAGAAATTTATATGAATGTTTAAATTATTACAATACCCTTTTGGAGAAAAAATTAACGTATAAATGTATAGAAGAAAAACAAGTGGTAAAAACATGTGTTAAGAGCATGACAAGTGGAAAAAAAATGTTTTATTAGATGCTATATATATAAATTTAGTATGTTTAAATTACTATAATATTTTTTTGGAGGAAAAATTATTGTATAGATGTTTAGAAAAAGAATAAGCGTCAAAGATAATCTTGTTTTATTAATGTTATAAATTGTTTTCTAGAAATAAATAGTTCTGTTTTTGTTTATTTATTTGTATATTCAGTTGATAACTTCAGTAATTAGTGTTAATTATATGCCAAAATGGGTACATATTAATATATACTGTATTATATTTTAGAAATAAGTAGTTCTGTTTCAGTTAATTTATTTACATATTAAGTTGATGACTTCAATTATTATTGTTAATTATGCCAAGATTGGTAGTTTTATGGATGGCGTTATGTTTCAAAATTAGAAAAATGGTAATTATGCTCTCATGACAATATATCCATCATATTTATATGCCAAAATCGGTAAATTATTTAATATACTTAATATATACTAATACATTTTGCTTTTAGGTAAAAGTAATTAATCTTCATTTTTCCTCCTTTTAGCTTTATAGTTTATAAGGTTTCTCTTTGCTTTTCTTTCCGGTTGTTAAAGTGGTCTGTGTTGCGTTGTGAAAACTTTTAGGTTCGGAGTGAAGTTGGTAACAAGAAGAATCAGAGATTGGGCTTATATTCATTTTCTTGTTAACAAAATCATTAACCTATGTTTGTATCTATATATATTTTGTTGTTTTAAATATGATCTTTAAGCTCCTAGATCTAATACAGATAAACCTTTATTACAGTTATGGACGTAGGTCACACGAATCAAGTTATATCTTGTATTCACTCTTTTCTCGCTTTATAATCGTTCATGCATGTGTGTTGAGATTCATATATTGTTGTGCTAGCCCTAAGTAGTGGCATTAGAGCTACGATTTTGGATACACACAGTTGCATTGAAGAAACTATTTAAGGAGGTTATCACCATCGTGATTTAGGGTTTTGTAATAACTTTTGAAATCGCGGTTTTAAACACTAAAATAAAGAAGCAGAAGTCGTCGACAGAAAAAATCTATATATGCTGTCGTGCAGAAAACAAAATTTTGCACCAGTTTACTTTGAAGCGATTAGTGGACACAAGAAAAAATAAGAGAAGAATATGCCTTCCTTTTTTTTGTCGACTTGCAAGAAGAACATCACAAATAATAATTAATTTGTGATTCTTGGGTTTGTTTCTTTTGTTGGAGTTTCGAATCAAGAAAATATCAAAACAGACCGCGATAAGATCTTAATCCGCCGAGATCCGCCTATCCAGGCCTATCAGATTTGAAGCCGTGAACGAGAGAAAGGTTGTTTTGATTCCCTTACTATTACTTTGGGTATTTGTTCGGTTTGGGTGTTTCAAAATTCGAGTTATTATTGGGTCGTTTATTCAGAATAATATTAATGTGAGCTATCTAATTCGGGTTTGATTACTAGGCTTGGGCATTGGTATTGGTTCAGGCATCAATTGGGTGGCATATATAGCGGACAATTTAGCCAAGTAGTTTTTCTTATTTAGTTGAGTGGTTATTTTTTGTTTGTTTGTTCAAGTGTTCCATGATCGTGTTACTTGATCGTGTTACTGTGATCCAAGTCAAAATTTCTCAGGTGTATTTTTAAACTCGTATGTTCATTATTATTAAGACTGAGAAAAAAGTTAGTGTGCAATAGAACACCCTTTAGGTTATGTTGAGGCAGCATATCGTTACTGTGTTTGAACACTATTTTCAGTCTTGTCCCGATTAGTAAACAACTTATAGTTTAGAGACAATGCCTAAGAGCAGGAAACTTTAGTTCATGAAATTTAATAGAAAAACTTTAGTTGGTAGAAGATGCAAATAGAATATTTGCTGGGCTAGAGGTTTTGAATATTGGCTAGTGTAAGATGCAAATAGAATCTTTTCTAGAGGTTTTGGATAAACCAAAGAAATTAAGTTCATCTGAGTGGAAAACATTAATAAAAGGCAAGGCTGTTATTAGTCTATCATCACAAAGGATATTATGTTTAGTATTTTGATAAAGACCATAGCATGTGGAATTATGTATGTTTTGTTTAATATGTATGAGAAGCCTACGGTAGAAAATATGGTGTCCCTGATGCTTAAGCTTGTTATCATGAAGATAAGGGAAGGTCGATTGGTGACAACAAATAATAACAACCTTAAATGATTTTGTTAAAATTAATCTTAGTTGGGATTAAGTATGATAATAAGGTTTAGGCCCTACTATTGTTATCATCCTTGCTAGATAGATGGTTAAGAACTATTAAGGTTGTTTCTAGTTCTATAGGCTCCTGTGGATTCCCTTTTGAAGGAATTCAAGATCTTAATTTGCGTGAGGACGTTAGAAGGAAGAATTTGAGAGAATCGTCAAACGGTAAATTCTTAAATGTGGTAAATTGTTAAATGTTGGCGGAGGTTGGAGAAATTACAAGCTCATTGGGAGTCAGGGTAGTAGTTTGTCTAGAACTCTTAAAAATGTGAAGTGTTGACACAATAACAAGGTGGGACACATTAATTCAATGTTTTTGTTGCTGGGGATGTTTCTGTTAATGACATATTGTTACTCAAAGTATAAAGTAGTGTGGTGTAACGCCCGGTTATTGTAAAGACAAGGAAAGAAAGAATAAAGTGAAGTAAAAAGAAGAAAAATAAATAAAACCCAAGTTTAGGGGTAAAAAGTGTCCAAAAGGACAAAATGTTTGAAAAGTTGGTGATAAAGGTGGCATGGCCGCCCATCACCCTTTCTACACACAAAATTCTCGAATTTTTAGAGAGAGAGTAGCAGGAAGCAAAGAACTCTAGCTTTTGAAGAGAAACAAGAAGAAAAGTGTGAATTCAATGTAAGAATTCATGTTTTTATGGTGTTCTTAACTGGCATTGCCTCGATTGTATGCTTATGTGTGTTGTGCGTGTGTGTTTTTAGTGGGTTTCTAGGCGATTGAATTCAATTTGCAAACGAGTTTGGAAGAAGCCATACTAAAGAGCTGCAAAGGTGAGTTCTAGAACCCCTCTTTTACATGTTCTAACAGATTTTGGGGCTGGAAATGCGTGAATGTATGTTTTCATTAAACTGGGTTTCGGACCCGTATGTTTGATTGTCTGTATGTTGATGTTATGATGTGATGTGTGACTATGTTCATGCTTGATGATGTATGATGGTATTTCTAAGGCTTAGAAGGTAAGAACTAAGCTTTGAACATGGTAGTCAGTGATTGGGAATGGAAATATGATGTTTAGGGCTCTTATGTTTAATATCAGAATCTTCCTAAGTATGCAGAAGCAAATGCGGATGAGTAATGGAAAGAAATGCGGATGCGTAATCGGAAGAAATGCAGATGAACAGTTCATGAAGATGAGCGTTGACTAAGTGTGGGAAATGCGGATGAAAGTCAATGCAGATGAGCATTGACTAAGTATGGCAAATGCTGATGAAAGTCATTACGGATGAGCATTGACTAAGTATGCCAATTGCGGATGAAAGTCAATGCGGATGAGCATTGACTAAGTATATGAATGCGGATGGAAATACGGATGAGCAAGTCTATGTATGAGAAATGTGGATGTACAAAAAAAGAAATGCAGATGAACAAAAAGAAATGCGGATGAACAAAAAGAAATGCGGATGAACAAAAAGAAATGCGGATGAACAAAAAGAAATGCGGAAGAACAAAAAGAAATGGGGATGAACAAAAAGAAATGCGGATGGACAAAAAGAAATACAGAAGAATAAAAAGAAATGCGAATGAACAAAAAGAAATGCGGATGAACAAAAAGAAATGCGGAAGAACAAAAGGGAAATGCGGATGAACACTTAGAATGTATTCTGACTTTCTGGGGAAAAAGATGAAATGTAGGCCTTGACTTAGGAGGTTCCCGGGGCTGTGTAAGTTGACTTTTGAGGTCATAGATGATGTGATGGGCATGATGTATGATGATTGTATGACTACGCATGATGTGTGTTATGTATGTATGATGCAATGTATGATGATGTTGACTATTATGTTGATGTTCCTTATTATTATGTATGATTATTTTCCCTTGGCTTGATGTTGAATGTTAATGAATGATATGAAAGTATTATGTAACGTAAAGTGGAAGATAATGAAAAGAGGAGCGAAATGAATAATGCATGCATTAATGAATGAATGAATGTAAGAAAAACTTGCAAGCAAATGTATGAAGGTTCACACTCAATGCGGAGTGTTAGCTCAACCATGTGCGGGTTAGCTACCCCATAAGGATGCACAATGGGGCTTAATCCATGTGATTAAGCAAATTTATAGAGGTTCACACCCAATGAGGGGTTGTCTGCTCAACTGTGTGCGGGTTATATACCCTATGAGGATGCACACAGGGGGTTCAGTCTTTGTGATTGACCATACGTATGGGGTCCTTGTCGCTAACCTTATATGAATTGCTTGGTGCTCTAGAGGGGGGTTAAGCACATGACAGGACCTAGATGAAAACAAGAAGATAATAAAAGCATGAAATGAACGATGATGAAGATAATAATTATTATCTATGTGTACATACGATGTGTGATCATATTTTTAAACCTGTTACGTTTTGAAAGAACGGTTTTGAGCGAAAGATAAAGTATGTTTTATTTTAAAAATAGAACTCACTCTGCAACGTTGACTTCAATGTGTTTCTAGTTGGAAGGTAATGGTTGTTGAGGATGGTACGAGGCGGCTACTCAGCTCTTCGGCCCAGTAGCTAAATAGTTCGGGGTGTAGCATATGGTATTGGTACGGAAGATAGCCGATGCGCAAGAAAAGATGTAAAGATAAATGAACAAATGAAGAAGATAATAATGTTATTATCTATGTGTACGTATGATGTGTGATCATCCAGAAGTAACGAACAGTTTTAATGAAAGTAAAGTATGTTTTATTTATAAAACTAGAACTCACTAAGCAACGCTGACTTTGATGTGTTTCCAGTTGGCAGGTAATGGTTGCTGAGGATGGCACGAGGTGGCTACTCAGCTCTTTTGGGATGGCATCCATTTATTTAATGCTTTTGTGATATAATGCAACAATGTATTTTGTAACTGATTGATGATGTATTAATTGGAAAAAGTTTTTATAATGAAATGTGATGTCATTTTTGAATGTTTCCGCTGCAACCTTTTTGTAAGACAAATGTAAATATATGTTTTATGTGTGATGAGAAACCAACTGTAAGCGTCCCGGGAACGGGGCCTTACAAGTTAGTATCAGAGCCAAGGTTTAAGTGAAATGGGTAAATTTTCAAAATAAACCTTAACTTAAACTGAGAATGGGACGGAAAGGAATAGGATGCCAATCCGAGTAGTTGCGTGCTATCAGGTATTTTCTTTAATGTTAACCGGTATTATGTGCGCACGGTATGTGGTTATGAGTTGTATGTAGATTTAGATACTGATGTAGTCAGGACAGGTAATGCTTGGGGTATGAAGAGTAAAGTAAGTGGCTAATCACAACTGGCCACTGTAATTAGGGACTTACTATACTTGACATAAACTGAGCTATTCCCCTGAATGACCGTGTTGGTGTTTGAATTTTTTAGTGTGCGTGTGAATGGCCGGTGGTAGATCTTCGAAAGCTTCACGGGGCGGAGGTCATGGTGCTGAGCCGCGACCCAAGAGAGGGAGACCTAGAGTTGAAAAGGTAGTTCCCGAAGAACCAGAGACCCCTCATCCGGAGGGTGGCGAGCGCCAATCTAAGAGCCTCAGTAGAGGAGGCTGTTGTAGAAGAAGTTCATGAGGTCATGCAGACGATCTTACCATCTGTAGTGACTGAAGTTATCAAGGCTGTACGAGAGGGGGAAAGAAGGGAGAGAAACAGGTCCTCGGGAGGACGGGAACAACCGGAGCCGGAAACGGTTCCCTCTGATCATGAGGAAGAGGAAGAAGAAGAGCTTGCGCCGGAGGTGGCACGAGGCTGTAACTACGGGGCGTTTATGAGATGCAAGCCCCCTAATTTTGACGGTAATGGCACTGTTGCAGCTGCTCACCAGTGGGTGAGGGAAATGGAGGTTGTTCTTGATATCAGCGAGTGCTGGCAGGACCAAAAGGTGAAGTTCGCTACCCATTCTTTTGTGGACTCGGCTTTGTGCTGGTGGGACAACATAGTCCAAGCTAAGGGTAGCAGGACCATTGGGAGGATGAGATGGTCTGAGCTAAAAAAGTTGGTGATCGAGGAGTTCCGCCCTCATAGGGAGATGGATAAGATAGAGAGAGAGAGTTCCTGCAGCTGGAGGCGGGAACCATGACACACCAGCAGTACACCACCAAATTTAATGAAATGGCACGACTCGTGCCAGATCGATGACGCCTCTATCTCGGAAGATCAAGAGGTACATTCAGGGCTTACCGGTGGATGTTCGCAGGCATATGATCGTCGCCCGACCAAGCACGTTTAGGTCGGCAGTCGATTTGGCAGGGAGGCTATATGATGAGCGGGAGGTGGTGGTGACTGAAGCGACCAAGAAGGATGGTGGTGATCGGAACTGGAACGGGAAAAGGTTTGGTCGGGGTGATGCCTTGACGGGTAACAAAAAGGCACGGGTGGACGACCGTCATGGGGCCACCTCGAGTGTGGGGTCAAAGAGGTGTGGCAAGTGTGGAAGGGAGCATGCGGGAGAATGTAGGATGGGATTGAATGTGTGCTTCAAATGTGGGAAGACGGGGCACATCGCAAAGGATTTCCTTGCTGGCAAATGTTTTAACTGTGGGGAAAGTGGTCATATGAGTAAAGATTGTAACAAGCTGAGGGCTGAGGGTTCTGGGGCGAAGAAGACGGGAGGTGAAGGACCGAGGGCGAGCGCCAGGGCATTCACCATGACACAGGAGGAAGCTAGGACGAACCTAATGTTATGTCCGGTACATTTTTAGTGAACCAAACTTTAGTTTCTGTGTTATTTGATTCGAGTGCTAGTAAAAGTTTTATTTTTGCTGCTTTCTGTGCTAAACTGCCTGTTAGTAGTAAACGTGTTAATGCAACCTTTGATGTAGAAACTGCCATAGGTAAGTCTACCAGGATTTCTGAGATGATAAAGAACTGTGATATGGAGCTAGAGGGTCATAAGTTTCCTGTTAGACCGTTTATGATGACCTTAGGTGGTTTCGATTTGGTTCTTGGGATGGATTGGTTGGTGGATTTCGAGGCGAACATTGTGTTTCGCAAGAAGATGATTTGTTTGACAACGCCTGATGGTAGTTCAGTGACGGTTTATGGTGATTGGGTTGCTACAATCCCGAAGGTAATCTCAATGGTGGTGGTAGGAAAGTGTATGAGGCGTGGATGTAGTGCCTATTTGGCTTATGTAAAGGATATGGATATGCCAACACCACAACTATCTGAGGTACCGGTTGTGCGTGACTTTTCAGACGTATTCCCAGAATACTTATCAGGAGTGCCACCTGACCGAGAGATCGAGTTTCAGAATGATCTGATACCGGGTGCCCAACTTGGTGATAAGGCACTGTATCAGTTGGCTCTGTCGGAGATGAAAGAGTTAATGGAGCAGTTGCAAGAGCTGCTTGACAGGGGTTCATTAGATCGAGTATCTCTCCTTGGGGTGCTCTGGTCCTGTTCGTGAAGAAGAAAGACGGTAGTATGAGGATGTGCATTGACTATCGCAAGCTGAACAAGTTGACGGTGAAGAACCGATACCCTTTACCGAGAATATATGATTTGTTTGATCAGCTTCAAGGTGCCAGATGGTTCTCAAGAATAGATCTTCGATCGGGTTACCATCCGTTGAAGGTTAAGAAACAAGATATCCCTAAAACAGCTTTTCGCACGCGCTATGGTCACTACAGTTTCTTGTCATGTCTTTTGGTTTGACCAATGCACCAGCTGCTTTCATGGATCTGATGAATCGGGTGTGTTGGCTAATATTGGATAAATCAGTGATTGTGTTTAGTGATGATATCCTGATTTATTCGAAGAGCGAGCTTGAGCATGGCGGTCACATTAGGGAGGTTTTGGAGACATTGAGAAAGGAGAAGTTTTATGCCAAGTTCTCCAAGTGCGCGTTTTGGTTGCATGAAGTTCAATTCTTGGGTCATGTGGTGAATCCTGATGGGATTATGGTGGACCCGGCAAAGGTGGAGGCGGTTATGCAATGGAAGTCACCGAAGACGCCATCCGAGATTCGTAGTTTCTTGGGTTTGGCGGGCTACTATAGAAGATTTATCCAAGACTTTTCCAAGATCGCTTCTCCACTAACCAAGTTGACCCAAAAAGATGTAAAGTATATATGGGGTCAATCTCAAGAGAAGGCGTTCGATGAACTGAAGGCGAGGTTGACTCAAGCTCCTGTTCTGTTATTACCCGATGGAAGCGAAGATCTGGTGGTTTATTCCGATGCTTCCTACTCGGGGTTGGGGTGTGTGTTAATGCAGAGAGGAAAGGTTATAGCCTATGCATCCCGACAGTTGAAGGTTCATGAGGTCAATTACCCTACTCATGACCTTGAGCTAGCAGCCGTGGTCTTTGCACTAAAGATCTAGAGGCACTACCTTTACGGGACGAAGTGCACCATTTTCATTGACCACAAGAGCTTGAAGTACTTCTTCGAGTAGAAGGATCTGAACATGAGGCAGAGACGGTGGTTGGAACTTATAAGGGATTATGATTGTGAGATCCACTACCATCCGGGCAAAGCCAATATGGTGGCTGATGCCCTTAGCCGAAAGGAGAGGCCCGAGCCGATACGGGTGAAAGCTTATCAGTTGGTCATGACCTCTGATGTGATGAAGCAAGTCAAAGAGTTTCAAGATGAGGCATTGAAGGAAGATCATCTTAACTCTGAGAGAATGAGAGGTCTGGTTGCAGAATTGGGTGAACACACGCTTAGTGTTAGAACTCGATTCGGGAGGATGTGGATTCCTCGTTTTGGGGATCTACGGGTGAAGATTATGGATGAAGCTCACAAGAATCGATACTCTATTCACCTCGGTGCCACGAAAATGTATCAAGATATGAAGAAATATTATTGGTGGCTGGGTATGAAGCGCGATGTGGTGGAGTATGTGAGTAAGTACCTTACTTGCTTACAGGTGAAGGCCGAGCATCAAAAGCCGTATGGGAAGATCCAACCTTTGGATATACCGGAATGGAAGCGGGAGCACATCACCATGGATTTCATTACGAAGCTGCCGCATACTCCGAAAGGGTATGATTCCATATGGGTGATTGTTGACCGTCTGAAAAAGAGTGCTCGCTTCCTACCGATCCGCGATACATATTCATCTGAGAGGTTGGCGGACCTGTTCATCAAGGAGATTGTAACTCGTCATGGTGTACCGGTGTCTATTGTATCTGATCGTGACACCCGGTTTACAGCCAAATTCTAGAAGAAATTCCACGACGCCAAGGGAACGAGGTTACATATTAGAACGACTTATCATCCCCAAACTGATGGTCAGTCAGAAAGGACCATTTAGACATTGGAAGACATGCCGGGCGTGTCTGATTGATTTTGGGAAAAGTTGGGGGTGACCACCTACCGCTAGCCGAATTCTTATACAACAACAGCTATCATGCCAGCATTGTTATGCCACCATATGAGATGATATACGGTAGGAGATGCAGAACACCCGTTTGTTAGGGTGATATTGGTCAGAAGGAATTGGGGAGTGTTGAGGTAATCGAGGCTACGACTGAGAAGCTTGAAAAGATCAAAACCTTCATGAAGGCAGCCAAAGATAGACAGAAGTCGTATGCCGATAAACGACGCAGACCGATTGAGTTCTAAGTGGGTGACCGGGTTATGTTGAAGGTGTCACCTTGGAAGGGTATTATCCGATTCAGGAAGCGGGGCAAGTTGAGCCCATGGTATATAGGCCCTTTCCGAATCATCGCTCGAGTAGGAGAGGTGGCCTATAGATTGGAGTTACCAGATGAGTTAAGTGGAATTCACCTGACATTCCACGTATCTCATCTGAGGAAATGATTGGCAGATGAAGACATGATTGTTCCACTAGAGGATATCGAAGTAGACGAACGGCTCAATTATGTGGAGCAACCAGTGACAATTATCGATTGAAAAGAGAAAAGGCTGAGAAATAAAGTGGTTCCTCTTGTGCGTGTACAGTGGAAGCACAGGAAAGGATCCGAGTCAACGTGGGAAACTGAGGAAGAAATGAGGCAGCATTACCCACGTTTGTTCGAGGAATAACAAGTTTCAGAGACGAAATCTATTTAAGGGGGTGGACTTGTAACACCCGGTTATTTATTTATTTTGAAGCCGACGAAGGAAGAAAAAGAAATAAAGTCCTAAGTCGAGGGACCAAACTCGCTAACGAAAGAAAGTCGGGTGAGTGGGAGTATATAAAGGAGAGGGCAGCTCTTACCCTCTCCCCACACTCACATTTCAGCCAAAAGAAAGAGAAGAAGAGAGAAAGGAAGAAAAGTTGGTTCGGTTGGTTCGAGTGAGCCAAAATCGTTGAGAAGCAAGTAAAATCGAAGCTCTTCTCTTCGTGGTCGTTTGTGTGAGTTCTAGGACCCCTCCTTTAAACGTTTTGAATGATTTGGGGCTAGAAAACATTTGAAAATCGGGTTTTTGAGTGTGTGCATGTTTGACCCGTTTGTGTACGTGTGTGTGTATGATCTGTTTGAGCCTTGTTTGTGAGCTTGTGTGTGCTTGAATGGTGTTTTGGTATGGATCCCTAAGGTTTAGGATGGTCGATTTGGGCTTAGAATGAGTTTAGATGAGTTTGGAGGTTGAAAAGGGGAGTTTGCGTTCGGCTGGAACTGCATTCTACATCAGCTAGGGCTAGATGACCAACTGGAGACAGAATGGAGGCCATACGGCCAAATAGGGTTGCGATTGGGGTCCATTCGCATGATTGAGGTCCATTCGCATGATTGAAGTTCCAGTGGCATGGAGGTCATGTGATTGAAGGTCCAGTCGCATAAGTGCTCATCCGCATTAGTTCCATTCAGCGTGAGGTCCATCCGCATTAGTCCATTCGCACGATTGGGTGTGCATTCGCATGAGTGTTCATCCGCATTGGTTTATTCGCATGATGTTCAGTCGCATGAAGGCCATGTGACTGAAGGGTGTCCATATGCCGAATAGGGCTGTTGCACCCGAGGTGAAGTGTAGTTTAACTTCTAACTTTCTGGGGAAAGTGCCGATTTAAGTTTTGACGTAAGGGTTCCCGTAAGTTTATGTAAGGTGACGATTGAGACCTTAGAGAGCATGTTGGGCATGCTGATGATGTTGCATGTTTATGCATGACGCATGTTATGTATGTATGATGTTGCCCTATATGACGTGATGACTGTGCATGTTGATGTTCCTTATTATGATGTATGTTTACCTTTCCTGTGGCTTTACGTGTTATGATAATGAATGAAATGAAGTATTACATGACGTAAAGTGGAAGATAATGAAAAGTAGAACATGACGAATGCATGCATTAATGAACGATGAAAGTAATGAAAGTCTTGCAAGTATTGGATATCGGGACATGGCATTAAAGGTGTTAGCCCAACGGTGTGCGGGTTCGCTACCTCGGAAGGATACACATCGGGGTCCTTCTCTGTGATCGACCATTTATATAGACCCTCTACCGCTTACCCCTAGTACTATAGCACCATGTTTAGCTGTCTATTTATAGACTTTGGCCCAGTAGCTAAATAGTTCGGGGTGTAGCATATGGTATTGGTACGGAAGATATCCGATTCGCAAGAAAAAATGTAAAGATGAATGAACGAACAAGATAATAATGTTATTATCTATGTATATGTATGATGTGTGATCATGCAGAAGTAACGAACGTTTTTAATGAAAGTAAAGTATGTTTTATTTATAAAACTAGAACTCACTCAGCGACGCTGACTTTGATGTGTTTCCAGTTGGCAGGTAATGGTTGCTGTGGATGGCACGAGGTGGCTACTAAGCTTTTTTGGGATGCCATCCATTTATTTAATGCTTTTGTGATATAATGCAACAGTGTATTTTGTAACTGATTGATGATGTATTAATTGGCAAAAGTTTTTATAATGAAATGTGATTTCATTTTTGAATGTTTCCGCTGCAACCTTTTTGTAAGACAAATGTAAATATATGTTTTATGTGCGATGAGAAACCAACTGTAAGCATCCCGGGAACGGGTCCTTACAAGTTGGTATTAGAGCCAAAGTTTAAGTGAAATGGGTAAATTTTCAAAATAAACCTTAACTTAAACTGAGAATGGGACAGAAAGGAATGGGATGCCAATCTGAGTAGCTGCGTGCCGTCAGGTTTTTCTTTAATGTTAACCGGTATTATGTGCGCACGGTATGTGGTTATTTGTTGTATGTAGATTTAGACACTGATGTAGTCAGGACAGGTAATGCTTGGGGTATGAAGAGTAAAGTAGTGGCTAATCACAACTGGCCACTGTAATTAGGGACTTAATATCTTGACATAAACTGAGCTATTCCCTTGAATGATCGAGTTGGTGTTTGAATTTTTCAGTGTGCGTGTGAATGGCCAGTGGTAGATCTTCGAAAGCTTCATGGGGTGGAGGTCATGGTGCTGAACCGCGACCCAAGAGAGGTAGACCTAGAGTTGAAAAGGTGGTTCCCGAAGAACCAGAGACCCCTCATCCGGAGGGTGGCGACGAGAGCGCCAATCTAAGAGCCTCAGTAAAGGAGGCTGTTGTAGAAGAAGTTCATGAGGTCATGCAGACGATCTTACCGTTTGTAGTGACTGAAGTTATCAAGGCTGTACGAGAGGGGGAAAGAAGGGAGAGAACAGGTCCTCGGGAGGACGTAACAATCGGAGCCGGAAACGGTTCCCTCTGATGATGAGGAAGAGGAAGAAGAGAGCCTGCGCCGGAGGCGGCACGAGGCGGTAACTACGGGGCGTTTATGAGATGCAAGCCCCCTACTTTTGACGGCAATCGCACTGTTGCAGCTGCTCACCGGTGGGTGAGGGAAATGGAGGTTGTTCTTGATATCAGCGAGTGCCGGCAGGACCAAAAGGTGAAGTTCGCTACCCATTCTTTTGTGGACTCGGCTTTGTGCTAGTGGGACAACATAGTCCAAGCTGAGGGTAGCAGGACCATTGGGAGATGAGATGGTCTGAGCTGAAAAAGTTGGTGATTGAGGAGTTCTGCCCTCATAGGGAGATGGATAAGATAGAGAGAGAGTTCCTATAGCTGGAGGCGGGAACCATGACACACCAGCAGTACACCCCCAAATTCAATGAAATGGCACGACTCGTGCCGGATCGATGACGCTTCAATCTTGAAAGATCAAGAGTACATTCAGGGCTTACCGTGGATGTTCGCAGCATATGATCGTCACCCGACCAAGCACGTTTAGGTCGGCGGTCGATTTGGCAGGGAGGCTATATGATGAGCGGGAGGTGGTGGTGGACTGAAGCGAACAAGAAGGGTGGTGGTGATCGGAACTGGACGGGAAAGGTTTGGTCGGGGTGATGCCTTGACAGGTAACAAAAAGGCACGGGTGGACGACCGTCGTGGGGCCACCCCTCGAGTGTGGGGTCAAAGAGGTGTGGCAAGTGTAGAAGGGAGCATGCGGGAGAATGTAGGATGGGATTGAATGTGTGCTTCAAATGTGGACGACGGGGCACATCACAAAGGATTGCCTTGCTAGAAAATGTTTCAACTGTGGGGGAAGTGTCATATGAGTAAAGATTGTAGACCGCAGAGGGCTGAGGGTTCCGGGGTGAAGAAGACGGGAGGTGAAGGACCGAGGGCGAGCGCCAGGGCATTCACCATGACACAGGAGGAAGCTAGGACGGACTCTGATGTTATGTCCGGTACGTTTTTAGTGAACCAAACTTTAGCTTCTTTGTGTTATTGATTCGAGTGCCAGTAAAAGTTTTATTTCTGCTGATTTCTGTGCTAAACTCCTGTTACTAGTAAACGTGTTGATGCGTCCTTTGATGTAGAAACTGCCATAGGTAAGTCTACCAGGATTTCTGAGATGATAAAGAACTGTGATGTGGAGCTAGAGGGTCATAAGTTTCCTGTTAGACCATTTATGATGACCTTAGGTGGTTTCGATTTGGTTCTTTGGATGGATTGGTTGGCGGACTTTGAGGCGAACATTGTGTTTCCCAAGAAGATATTTGTTTGACAGGGCCTGACGGTAGTTCAGTGACGGTTTATGGAGATCGGGTCCGATGATCCCGAAGTAATCTCAGTGGCGGTGGCGGGAAAGTGCATGAGGCATGGATGTAGTGCCTACTTGGCTTATGTAAAGGACATGAATACGCCAACACCACAACTATCCGATGTTCCGGTTGTGTGTGACTTTCCAGACGTGTTCCTAGAAGACTTACCAGGAGTACCACCTGACAGAGAGATTGAGTTTCCGATTGATCTGATACCGGGTGCCTAACCTGTTGCCAAGGCACCGTATCGGTTGGCTCCGATGGAGATGAAAGAGTTGATAGAGCAGTTGCAAGAGCTGCTTGATAAGGGGTTCATTAGGCCGAGTATCTCTCCTTGGTGTGCTCCGGTCCTGTTTGTGAAGAAGAAAGACGGTAGTATGAGGATGTGTATTGACTATCGCAAGTTGAACAAGTTGACAGTGAAGAACCGATACCCGTTACCGAGAATAGATAATTTGTTCGATTAGATTCAAGGTGCCAGATGGTTCTCAAGAATAGATCTTCGATCGGGTTACCATCAGTTGAAGGTTAAGGAACAAGATATCCCTAAAACAGCTTTTCGCACGCGCTATGGTCACTACGAGTTTCTTGTCATGTCTTTTAGTTTGACCAATGCGCCAGCTACTTTCATGGATCTGATGAATCGGGTGTGTCGGCCGATGTTGGATAAATCAGTGATTGTGTTTATTGATGATATCCTGATTTATTCGAAGAGCGAGCTTGAGCATGTCGGTCACATTTGGGAGGTTTTAGAGACGTTGAGGAGGGAGAAGTTGTATGCTAAATTCTCCAAGTGCGCGTTCTGGTTGCGTGAAGTTCAATTCTTGGGTCATGTGGTGAATCCTGACGGGATTATGGGGGACCCGACAAAGGTGGAGGTGGTGATGCAGTGGAAGTCTCCAAAGATGCCATCTAAGATTCGTAGTTTCTTGGGTTTGGCGGGCTACTACAGAAGATTCGTCCAAGACTTTTCTAAGATCGCTTCTCCACTAACTAAGTTGAACCGAAAGGATGTGAAGTTTGTATGGGGTCAAGCTCAAGAGAAGGCGTTTGAGGAATTAAGGCGAGGTTGACCCAAGCTCCGGTTCTGTCATTACCCGATGGGAGTGAAGATCTGGTGGTTTATTCTGATGCTTCTTACTTAGGGTTGGGGTGTGTACTAATGCAGAGAGGGAAGGTTATAGCCTATGCATCCCGATAGTTGAAGGTTCATGAGATTAATTACTCTACTCATGACTTGGAGCTAGCAGCCGTGGTCTTTGCGTTAAAGATTTGGAGGCACTATCTTTACGGGACGAAGTGCACCATCTTCACTAACCACAAGAGCTTGAAGTACTTCTTTGAGAAGAAGGACCTGAACATGAGACGGAGACGATGGTTGGAGCTTATAAAGGATTATGACTGCGAGATCCATTACCATCCGGACAAAGCCAACGTGGTGGCGGACGCCCTTAGTCAAAAAGAGAGGCCCGAGCCGATTCGGGTGAAAGTGCATCAGGTAATCATGACCTATGACATGATGAAGCAAGTTAAAGAGTTTCAAGATGAGGCATTGAAGGAAGATCATCTTAACTCGGAAAGAATGAGAGGTCTGGTTAGGGAATGGGGTGAAAACACACTTGGTGTTAGGACCCGATTTGGATGGATGTGGATTCCCCATTTTAGGAATCTACGCATGAAGATTATGGATGAAGCTCACAAGACTTGATACTCCATCCATCCTGGTGCCACAAAGATGTATCAAGACATGCAGAAAGATTATTGGTGGCCAGGTATGAAACGTGACGTGATGGAGTATGTGAGTAAATGCCTTACTTGTCTACAGGTGAAGGCCGAGCATCAAAAGCCGTATGGAAAGATTCAACTTTGGATATACCGGAATAGAAGTGGGAGCACATCACCATGGATTTCATTACGAAGCTGCCGCGTACTCTAAAAGGGTATGATGCTATATGGGTGATTGTTGACTGTTTGACGAAGAGTGCTCACTTCCTACCGATCCGCGAGACATATTCATTTGAGAGGTTGGCGGATCTATTCATCAAGCAGATTGTAACTCGTCATGGTGTTCCTGTGTCTATTGTGTATGATCGTGACACCCGGTTTACATCAAAATTTTGGAAGAAATTCCATGATGCTATGGGGACGAGGTTGCATATTAGCACGACTTATCATCCTCAGACAGATGGTCAGTTAGAAAGGACCATTCAGACATTGGAGGATATGCTTCGTGCTTGTTTTATTGATTTTGGAGGAAGTTAGGATGACCACTTATAACAACAGTTATCATGCCAGTATTGGTACGCCTCCTTATGAGATGCTATACGGTAGGAGATGCAGAACATCCATTTGTTGGGATGATATTGATCAGAAAGAGTTAGGGAGTGTCGAGGTGATCAAGGCTACGACTGATAAGCTTGAAAGGATCAAGGCCTTCATGAAGGCAGCCAAAGATAGACATAAGTCGTACGCTGATAAACGACGCAGACCGATTGAGTTCCAGGTGGGTGACCTAGTTATGTTGAAGGTCTCACCTTGGAAGGGTGTCATCCGATTCAAGAAGTGGGGCAAGTTGAGCCCAAGGTATATAAGTCCTTTCCGAATCGTTGCTCGAGTAGGAGAGGTGGCCTATAGACTGGAACTACCATATGAGTTAGTGGAATTCACCTGACATTCCATGTATCTCATCTGAGAAAGTGTTTAGCAGATGAAGATATGATTGTTCCACTAGAGGATATCGAACTAGATGAATGGCTCAATTATGTGGAGCAACCAGTGGCAATCATCGATCGAAAAAAGAAGAGGCTGAGAAATAAAGTGGTTCCTCTTGTGCGTGTACAGTGGAAGAACAGAAAGGGATCTGAGTCTACGTGGGAGACTAAAAAAGAAATGAGGCATCATTACCCATATTTGTTTGAGGAATAACAGGTTTCAGGGATGAAACCTATATAAGGGGGGTGGACTTGTAACGCCCGGTTATTGTAAAGACAAGGAAAGAAAGAATAAAGTGATGTAAAAAGAAGGAAAATAATTAAACCCAAGTTTAGGGGTAAAAAGTGTCCAAAGGACAAAATGTTTGAAAAGTTGGTGATAAGCATGGCCGCCCATCACCCTTTCTACACACAAAATTCTCAGATTTTTAGAGAGAGAGTAGCAGGAAGCAAAGAACTCTCGGTTTTGAAGAGAAACAAGAAGAAAAGTGCGAATTCAATGTAAGACTTCATGTTTTTATGGTGTTCTTAACTGGCCTTGCCTTGATTGTATGCTTATGTGTGTTGTGTATGTGTTCAGGTGTGTGTTTTTAGTGGGTTTCTAGGCAATTGAATTCAATTTGCAAACGAGTTTGGAAGAAGCTATACTAAAGAGCTACAAGGTGAGTTCTAGAACCCTCTTTTACATGTTTTAACTGATTTGGGTCTGGAAATGCATGAATGTATGTTTTCATTGAACTGGGTTTCGGACCGTATGTTCGATTATGTGTATGTTGATGTTATGATGTGATGTGGACTATGTTCATGCTTCATGATGTATGATGGTGTTTCTAAGACAGGGAAGGTAAGAACTAAGCTTTGAACATGTTAGTCAGTGATTGGGAATGGAAATCTAATGTTTAGGGCTCTTATGTTTAAGATCAGAATCTGCCTATGTATGTAAAAGCAAATGCGGATGATTAATGGGAAGAAATGCGGATGAGTAATCGAAAGAAATGCGGGTGAACAGTTAATGCGGATGAGTGTTAACTACTAAGTAAGTCAATGCGGATGAGCATTGACTAAGTATGGGAAATGCGGATGAAAGTCAATGCGGACGAGCATTGACTAAGTATTGCAAATGCGGATGAAAGTCAATGCGGATGAGCATTGACTAAGTATGGCAAATATGGATGAAAGTCAATGCGGATGAGCATTGACTACGTATATGAAATGCGGATGGAAATGTGGATGAGCAAGTTAAGTATGAAAAATGCAGATGAAACAAAAAAAAGAAGTAAGGATGAAAAAAAAGAAATACGGAGGAACAAAAGAAATGCGGATGAACAAAAAGAAATTTGGATGAACAAAAGAAAGCGGAGAACAAAAGGAAATGCGGCATGAACCAAAAGAAATGCGCTACAACAAAAAGAAATGCGGAAGAACAAAAAGAAAATGGGAATGAACCGAAAAGAAATGCGGATGAACAAAAGGGCAATGGAAGAACACTTAGAATGTTTTCTGACTTCTAGGGAAAAGATGAAATGTAGGATTGACTTGGGAGGTTCCCAGGGTTGTGAAGTGCACTTTGGAGGTCATAGATGATTGCATGGGCAGGATTTTTGTATGATGATTGTAGGACTATGCATGATGTGTGTTATGTATGTATATGCATAGGTGATGATGTTAACTCTTATGTGATGTCAGTATTATGATGTATGCTTTTTCCCTTGTCTGCAGTTGAAGTTAATGAATTGAAATGTTGATACATGTATGTCCCTAGATCGTGATATGTGATGTAATAGATCTTGTTTGGTATGATTAATGAACTGATATTGATAGTCTGTTGGTTATAATGTTTAATAGTTCATTAATGAGTCGTGACTGAATGATTGGGTTTATGATTACTTGAATGATTACATATAATATTATATTAATAACTAAAACATTCAAACTTAACTTAATGAAGTTCCCATGCGAATGGCTCATGCGAATGAACCATACACATGAAGAACTTCACACGATTGACTCAGTCGCACGACTGAACCAGGAGACTGGATCAGTCGTACGACTGTAACATAAGATTGGCTCAGTCGCACGACTGAACACTCAGTCGCACGAATGAACCAACCGCATGGTTCAATCGCACGACTGAACCAAACTAATGGTTCAGTCGCACGATTGAATAGTGCCAACCTATAAATACAACTCAATTCGTGAAAAACAGGGACATTCGATCAAGTACGATTCCAGACGAACCCTAGCCGTCCAGAAACCTTCCAAATCGTTCTCCAAGTTCATAGAACACATTAGATCGATTCCTTATCGATTTCTAACGTTAGTTTCAATCTTGATTGATTCTTCGTGTGTTCTCACTGATTGGATCGCCAATCAAATAGGATTCCGCACTATTTGATCTGGTATACACGTGATCTCTAGGTATTTCAGTCGAATACCAGGTCCTAACAAGTGGTATCAGAGCTATTGGCTCTTGATTACGTGTTGATTCAATCAAGATTGCATAAAAGTTTGTGTTTTTACACTAAAAACGCAATCTTTGGCATCAAAAGTGATCTTGGAAGTTCCCTGCTCATCGACGTTTGGTTTCTACGGACTTAGGCGATTAGAACTTGTGAAATTTCGAATTTTTACGGCTGAAACCCGTCAAACCTAGAAATTTTCGCAAAACAGCAGCTTCAGTCGCACGAGTGACTCATTCGTACGACTGGACTCCATTCGCATTGCTCATACGCACGATTGGACCTAGTCGCACCCTCATTCGGCCGACTGAACCGTTCGTTCGCATAGCTCATACGCACCAGATTCATTCGCACGACTGAACCAATCGCCCAGTTCATTCGCACGATTGAACCAATCGCAGAGCTTATACGCACGATTAGCTCATTCGCATCCTTCAGTCGCATCAGTGAAAGTTTGTTTGATTAGATTATAAGTTTATTCGTCATGGAAGATCAGATGTCAGCCTTTACTGCTGGGAAGGACTCAAGGATACAGAATCTGCTGTTGCTTGAGAGTGAGGTGGGGAATCACAATAAACCACCAAAGCTTTTGACTTTAGATGAGTTTCCCCACTGGAAACAACGTTTTGAGATCTACCTTAATGGAGTAGATCCTAATCTGTGGGAAGCCATTGAGATAGGTTATAGTACACCGGTGGGAGCTGATGGAGTTAAACTAACATTAAGCGGGATGACAGGCACAGAAAGTAAAGTACAATGCAGAGAAAAGAGTTTATGCATTGATCACTCAGTCTATCCCCAAAGACATATTCCACCAGTATTCAGAGAACAAGCAGTCCAAGAAACTGTGGGATGCGCTAGAGAAGAGATATGATGGTAATGCATCATTGAAGGCAATCAAGGCAAAGGAGTTAAAGAAGGAATTCGATAACTTCTCATCAATTGGTAATGAAAGTTTGGACGAAGTCATAGACAGATTCTACCACTTGATGAGCGAATTGCATACACATGGAGTGGCTACTACCATGGAAGAGAAAGTAAGCAACTTCGCAGACGGGTTGCCTGATAAGTGGGCTACATTCGTGTCTAACCTGAGACAGAATGGAATCCTTGTAAAGCTGGATATAAATGACTTCATTCTTAAGTTGCGAGAAGAAGCACTAAGGATGAAGTATAGAGCTCAGAAGTCTTCGTACACACAAAATCCAGCTTTATACAACGCCACGCCTCAAGCTAAGACATCTGGAGCACCCCTCCAGACTGCTTTTGTGTCTAGCTCGTCAGGTCCTTCACATGCTTCTCTTGGATCAGACACGTCTGGGTCATCATGTACCCATCATATTGGATCAGAAGCAAACGCTACCAAACTGAAGATCGAGAACTTCGGTAATGTGACCGTGGAAGTAGCACGAGAGCATATGGATCTCTTAGCAGCAGTGGTTCATTCATATGATGGACTTGTTGCTGGGAAGATTGGAAACTGCCATCTGGCAGATGAGGACTACGAGCAGGTGGATGAGATGGAGCTTGAAAGAATGGATATAATGTGGGCCTTAGCAAGTGCTGTCCGGAGGGCGAAGAAGTTTGTGAAAAAGACTGGACAGAACTTGGTTGCTACTAAGGACACCACCTTTGGCTTCGACAAGAGTAAAGTGACCTGCTTTAACTGTGGTGAGAAGGGGCACTTCAAACGAGAATGTGTCAAGCCAAAGAAGACGGGGAATGGGAACCCGTTCTCATCCTTTACTCGCCAGACAAGCAACCCTCTAATTCTACTTCATCAAACAAGGATCCAAAAGCACTAACTGCTCATGATGATGAAGGACAGGATTGGAGTTTCAGGTTTGTCTCACCAGGAGAATCTAACATTGCCAGTGTTGAGGATATTGACGATGATTCTGCGAGTGAAGGTGATATAGCAGTTGAAATTGCAATGTCACATAGTGAAGAAACAACTGCAGCCGAGGTCAGTTACAAGCCAAATGAGGAAGTTTCCACATCAGAGACAGAAAAGCCAGAGTCACAGAACCAGAATCATCTGATGCGGCACTGATGGCTAACTCTTCTGAACCAACTCAGGTAAGTACCACTGACCAAATTTTTAATAACCATGCTTGTTCTGATTGTGACACGTTTAGGAATAGCATAGATGAAAAATTTGCTAGGTTATTAGATCATAATGATAACTTAGTAAAAGATTTACGTCTGTGCACTGAGGCAAATAGAGTACTAAAACAAAATGAGCATTGTTATAAAGAAAAGATAGACCTATTGACTAAACAACTTAGGGAAACCGAAGTAGTGGCTTTTAACCAAGCAAACGACATTAGGTACTATCTTAACTCCCTAGAAGACACTAAGAAACAAAAGGCAGTTCTAGAAGTCGAAGTTAATTCATTAAAACAGAAACTGCATAGTGGACTAGCTTCACATATAGTCCAACACTTAGTAAGAGAAAGGAATAACGGGGAGGGATTAGGCTACAAAGTGGTTCCACCACCACCTGAGACCTTGATGAACACCAAGTCTAGACCAGTAAATAATAACCCCATCAAGGATCATGTGGTGACTACTCCTCTTGTTACTGATCCAGACACCTCATGTTCATCTACTGAATCTGGTAAGAAACAAAAGGAGGCCACTTCAAAGGCAAAGGGTAAATTGCCTTGTGTTAACCTGGAAAATGAATTTGAAAAGTTAATTTAAGTCAGGGTCAAATAGAGTCAAATCAGAACCTAAAAGGACTTCAAATGTTACTTTTCACATGCTTCAAGTCAAAAACCAGTTCCATTACCAAAAGTAAACAGTAACAGGTAAATCAGTAAATTTTGTTACACCAGAGAAAACATCAAACATCCAAGAGTCAAAAACTAAAGTGATTGATGTTACTAGAGTGTCACGCACTTCTCCACAAAGAAAGTCTACTCATAAAGTTGATAGCAGGTCATGCTACAACTGTGGAGAATGTGGACACATTGCTTCCTACTGTCATTTCTATCAGACACCTAGGAAGAAGATTGATCTTCTGGACTCTAACCTAGGCTTCTAAGCGGAGTTCTTTAACTCCACCTAGAAGAGCTAGTGAACCTAAAGTCCAACCTGTAAGCCAGACGACTGTTTATCATAAACAGGCATTGCACAAATCTGGCTTATGGAAAGAAAAGTCACCTCGTGTCTGATACTGATAACAAGAAGGAACCTGAGCTACCCTCACCTTCTAAGGGTCAATGGGTGGAGTTTATGATGTGTGATGCCTCTGGGAAACCCAAGACAGTCAAAGCTTGGGTTCCTAACCTAAACTGATTCATTTACTTTGTATGTGCAGGGTGTTCGATATAGTGCTGAGACTAACACGTGGATTATAGACAGCGGAGCATCCAGGCACATGACAGGAAATAGAGCCCTTTTATCTAACGTCAAACAAATAAAAGGAGGGCATGTTTCCTTTGCAGGAAACAAAGGAGGCTATATCACAGCTCAGGGAGAAGTGGGAAATCAGAAAGTTAAGTTTGATAAAGTGAACTACGTTCAACAACTTCAGAACAACTTACTTTCTGTTTCCCAAATCTGTGATAAAGGATTTAAAGTCATCTTCGATAACAGAAGTGTTACGTGCTGAAGAAAGAATATATGATCCCAGAGGACCAAGTTCTGATGACTGCTTCAAGATATAAAGACCTTTATGTCTTGGATCTGTCAACAGCTGCCACAACGGATCATGAGGTTCAGTGTTTCTTATCTAAAGCTACTGAGAAGGATTCCATCTCCTGGCATCGGAGAATGGGACACATTAGTCAAAGGAAGATGAATCATTTGATTCAGAAGGATTTAGTTAGAGGAGTGAATGTCAAGAACTTCCAACTTCCTGACTTTTGTGTAGCTTGCAAGAAAGGCAAACAGACAAAGAAGTCTCATAAGGAAAAAAAGTTCATTCAATAGAACTTCCTCTTGAGCTTCTTCACATGGATCTGTTGGTCCAGTTAGTACAAGGAGCATTGCAGGCGACGTGTACTGTTATGTGGTCACTGATGACTACTCAAGGTTCACTTGGGTAATGTTTCTGAAATCAAAATCAGAAACTTTGGAGACATTCAAGGAATTAGTAACCACACTGGAATCACTCTACAAGCTCAAAGTTCGACAAATACGCTCAGACAACGGGACAGAATTCAAGAATCAAGGGATGGAGGCATACTGCAAGGAAAAGGGAATTGTGCATCAATTCACTTCTGCCTACACACCTCAGATGAATGGCGTTGCTGAGAGAAAGAACAGGAGTTTGATAGAGACAGACGGACGACTATGCTGGCGACTCGAAACTGCCTATCCAATTCTGGAGAGGCAGTGGCAAATGCGTGCTATACACTGAATCGAGTCCTAATAGTCAAGCGCCACGGAAAGACATGTTATGAGCTACTTCAAAGACGCAAACCGAATTTGGAGTATCTTGAACCTTTTGGCGCACCGTGTACACTTCTGAAGAAGACACAAGAAGGAAAATTCAGCGAGAAGGCAGTTGAAGGAATTTTTCTAGGATACAACATACCGAACAAGCGAGTTTACAATAACTCAACGGGTCTTGTAGAAGTGTGGTGTAATGTCGACGTTCAGAGATATACCACACCACCTACAGGCAAAGGACCTGCATACTTCTTCGATTATGATGGATTCTTCAAATCCTTCAACATCCCTCTCTCTCCCTCGGATGATGAGTTAGCTACTAGGATGATGTATGATATTCTAAATACTCCATCCAGCACACAGGGAGAGTCATCTACTCAGTCAGAAGGGGTAGTCGATGAAAGTGACTCCTCCTCTGAAGATGAAACTGAAGCAGATGACCAGAACAGTCAGGAGGAACAGGTTCCAGTTCCTGAAAGTCCACAAGCATCCACAAGTGATGCACCCTCGACTTCGGAACCTCAAACTCCAACCTCCTCAGATGCAGACCAAAATGTTCACAATCTTGGTTCGGAGGTGACTGTGCCGACTACTCCAGGATCACGACTAAACGTCTATCATCCCCTTGACAATGTTATTGGAGATGTCCGATCAGGAGTACAAACCCGAAATCAGCTATACTCAGCTGATTACGCCTCAGTTATGGAGAAGGGTTACATTCATGATGGTGCTTATCGATGTTTTGTCTCGCAGGTTGAGCCAAAATATGTCAGTGAAGCACTAAATGATGAGGCGTGGGTGAGTGCCATGCAAGAAGAACTTCTGCAGTTTAAGAAGTTAGGTGTATGGACTCTGGTTGATAGACCTAAAGGTGCTAAAGTCATTGGCACCAAATGGGTACTAAAATGTAAGAAGGATGACCAAGGAGTCATTATCAGGAACAAAGCTCGACTGGTGGTTCAAGGTTTTCGCCAAGTCGAGGGGATTGACTATAATGAGGTGTTTGCACCCGTGGCAAGGATGGAAGCTATTCGTATCTTCCTTGCCTATGCTCGTACATGAAGATTAAAGTCTACCAATTAGATGTGAAGAGTGCATTCCTTCATGGGGAAATCAGGGAAACAGTCTATGTAAGTCAACCCGAGGGATTTGAAGACCTTATCATCGGGATAGAGTTTACAAGCTCGACAAAGCTTATATGGGCTTCATCAAGCTCCTCGAGCTTGGTATGAGAAACTCTCGACTCATCTTGTGAAACACGGCTTTCGCAGGGGAGTCATTGACTGTACACTGTTTATTAAAGAAAAGGATGGTGACCTACTGCTTGTACAGATATATGTGATGACATAATCTTCGGGTCAAAGAACGAAGAGTTATGCAAAGAGTTTGAAGCAGTGATGAAGAAAGAGTTTGAGATGAGTGCGATGGGGGAGATGAAGTTCTTTCTCGGGTTACAGGTGGATCAAACACCTAATGGGATCTTTCTACATCAGACCAAGTATGTAGGAGACATTCTCAGTCGCTTTGACATGGAGAATGCTTCTGCTGCTGGGACTCCACTTGCTACGAATCATGATATAGCACCTGATGAGAATGGAGATCTTGTAGATGCCACTATGTACCGAGGAATGATTGGATCTCATGTATCTCACTGCCTCAAGACCTGATATCATGTATGCTACATGTTTATGTTCCAGATATCAGGCTAAACCTAAGGTCAATCATCTGATCGGGGTCAAAAGGATCTTTCGCTATCTAAAGGGTACACCCACACTGGGGTTGTGGTATCCTCATGATGACGATTTTGAGCTCACAGCGTATAGTGACTCGGACTATGGAGGCTGCAAAATGAACTACAAGTCTACATCAGCAGGGTGTCAATTCTTTGGGAGAAGATTAGTTACATGGCAGTGTAAGAAGCAGACATCGGTTGCATTGTCAACCTGTGAAGCCGAATATGTTGCTGCTGCAAGTTGCTGTTCCAAATCATTTGGATTCAACAGCAAATGCGGGATTACGGTTGAAATTCTCGTCTACTCCTTTTGTTGATAACTCTGCTGCAATTGCAGTAACCAAAAATCCGGTTCAACATCCTAAGACCAAACACATCGGTATTAAATACCACTTCATAAGAGACTGTTTTGAAAAGACCTTAATAGATGTGGTTAAAATTAATACTGATTTTCAACGTGCTGACCTCTATACAAAAGCCTTTGATAAACCACGTTTTCAATATTGCTAGAGGTCAACGGCGTTAAAAGAAAAGTGAGGTAATTCCTGATGAGAATAATGTGTAGTCCGATGTAGTTTCGTTAAAGTTTATTTTATTTTATGTTATCTGTTTTTTTTCTTTTGTCTGTTATATTTAAACTCATGTTATCTTGCTGTTTATTAAAATCCAAAAATAATTAAATCCGAAATGATTTTAGTTTTAGGGGGAGAATATGTCAGCAAGTTAAATTAAAAAAAAAAAAAAAATGAGGGAGAAGGGGTAACTAGCTGAAATAAGGTAGATTGTGTGTGATACTGATTCAATACCTTTGGAATATGATAGTACACAGGAACAAATCAAGAGGGATTTTAAAATTTAAGGTTTGAAAAGATGCAAAAGTTCAAAGTATAAGTCTGTGTAGTCTAAGCAATATAAAAGGGAAATGATAGAAAACTGGCAACTCCTAAGGTGACACAGAGAAAGTAGACTTAGAGGCTGCTAGACCACAATGATATGTTGGTAGATTCAACACAATAGACAATTAGACCTGATTGGTGATCTCAAGATCAAACTAAGTTGTTCAACTGACTGTGGGCTTCCATCTTATCACTGGTTAACACAATCAAATATATTCCAATAAGGGGTAATGAGCATTTAAATGCCACAAAAGTGTGCGGATGACCATAATTAGAGCAAAGCAAGAAAAAATGAAAGACAAATGCAATAAAGCTAATGACTTATGTTGTTGGTGCATATTGTGTCAAATAAAATAAGCTGCTCTAACAAGGAGATAGGTTGTGTGCCTCTCTGCTGTGCGATGGCACTGACCTGAGGATAAGCATAACCTAGATATTCTAGAATTCATTGTTGTTTGCCGCCTCTCTGCTGTGCGATGGCACTGACCTGAGGACAGGCTTCTCTTTGAAAGCTCTAAGAATAGTCTCTTCTTGTAATAATACCCGTAGACCGCTCAAAACCTCTGAGGAATGTTGATTACCATATAAGTGTGGGATCCACAAATGTTAGCTGAAATAATTAAACCTAAATCAGTCACCAGTCTGCGTCAAAAGTCTGTGTATGGATTTAAGTGGACAAACATACTGACAATCTTAGTGGCTACATTCTCAAGAGTTCAAATCAATGTGAAAATCTAAGAGTTTCAGTATGATTTCCTTAAGTTGCTAACGACTCTGGATGAACACCGAGAATTTAAGCATCAAAGAGTTTTAATAACAAGTCCCAAAATGATTTGATATTCCTGTATGATTCCAAAATTGAGTTGGTCCAGATATGATCAATCTAAGTTAAAGCTGTCTACTCCAATCAAATCCCTTAGATTTCCATCTTAGGGTTTTATCTCTCACAAAAAGTCCAAAAATAAACTTTAGTGTGTAGTTAGTTTAAGTTCTATGTTATCTTTTAATTTGTGTGTCTGTCGGACTACATCAGGGAAATCAGAAGGGAATTAACTTACCTAAAAAGGGTCATGTCTGAGATGGCCACATGGTTTCAAAATTTAAAAGGTCACGTCTGAAGTGACTGAATTGGTTAAGAGCTTACAATGTTATTATCAAAAGTGAAAAGGGTCTGAATAGTAAATGTTAAAAATGACTGTAAACTCACAAAGTGTGACCCATTCGCACTAGTGGATCATGGTTATCGACCAACTATGCGAATGGCTTCCAATCGGCCGAATGGACATGAAATGATCCATTCGACCGAATAGAAGGGGGAGAAGAAAACAGTAGACCGACTGAGGCTCAGTCGGTCAACTAAAGGGGCGAATGAAGGAGACCGAATGAGTCAGTCGACCGACTGAGACTCAGTCGGCCGACTGAATGCGATTGACTAGGCCAATCGTACGACTGAACCTCAGTCGCCCGATTGAACTGAGCGAATGAGGCCAGTCGGCCGAATGAACCTAGGTTCAGTATTTAAGGGTCTCAGTCGATCGCATCTCACTCATCACTCCCAAAAACCCCAAATCGCGTTCTTTACCGTTACCCTGTCAAATTGCCACAGATTCTGATATACATTGCTGTTAAGATTCTTACATTCGAGTGACGTTTTACAGGTACACTACTCCTTGAATCCTACCAAAATCAGTACATTACCGACCTACAATAGCGACACTGGATTGAATCAAGAACCGAACTGTGAAATGACCTAATCACCTATGTAAATGAAGCAAAATGTTAAAATTGAGTTTAATAGGTTATTAGTGACAAGTAGACGAGGCTAATGGACCATTAAACACTGTTAAAAGACTTAGATTGGTCAAGATTCGACCCACAGGCGATCGAACAGTGGGGCAAGCGACTGGTCGTTCGAATGAACTCCAATCGCACGATTGAACCTTGCGATTGGATCATTCGACCGACTGAACCACCCGAATGAGTCCAGTCGGCAGATTGAACTCAATCGCATGTCTCAATCAGCCGATTGAACTCAATCGCATGCCTCAATCAGCCGATTGAACTCAATCGCATGTCTCAATCAGCCGATTGAACTCAATCGCATGTCTCAAACAGCGACTGACTTCAGTCGCATGATTCATTCGCACGAATGAATCAAAATGACTTTCAACTTTACACTTAGAACAGAAGTTTTCATGTCTTATACTAATGGTCTATGTCTTGTGTTTACAGAAAATGGCTGAAAGTGGACCTTAATCCAAAGCACAACATCTGTGCCCATTTGGACCACACACAGGAACGGGGCCAAGTTCCGATTTATAGCCTTCTGAAACGTTCACGGATACATAAGGCTATATCTACGCCTGCACGCCTTATAGATCACTCATCAGGCATTCTGGGAGAATGCCTCAGTGGATCGCTCTCGTGAGCCATACTGTATCAGAAGCTCCATTTTGGGCCAAGATATTGAGATCTCGCACGACATCAGAGGGTCCTGAGTTTGGGGATGACGCTACTCATCCACTAAACTACATCCATTGACAGTGAGAGGTGTTTTCTCGAATCAAGTATGCTGGGGATATCAACTCAGGGGGCTCAACAAGAGCAACCTGAGCCCCAGTACAAATATTAGCACATGTGATCTTAAGTGCATCGCTTCGAGAGGGGTGGTTTGACGACCTCTCAGATCAGATTCAAAATGCCTACGTGGCACTGGTTCTGAACCACCCTTCAGTTTCTCAATGATCTTGCTTATTTGGTAGAGAACATTGAAACAAAAGGGAAAGAAGTTTTTGTATGTATCCAGATTCTTCAGCTGTCTTCAACGAGAAGCTGCCACAGTTCCCCAAGGAAGTCATGACGCAGTGGCCTTAGAATAATGGATGATACTACTCTGGGTAGGATGAGAGTTACGGGGCAAGCAAGTTAAGCCCCAGGAAAAGAATGATTGGCCACTTAGCAGATGAAAGTTATGTGGCACCGGGGAGACGCCAATGGCGTCACGAGGACAGTGACTCCGACGTGGAGCCAATTGTCCTCCCTACTGATGATTCAGAGGAGGATGACAGTGGGGATGATGCTATTCCATCCAGAGGCACTGTGTCTGACTCTGTTCCCTCTGTGTCTGTCTCACCTGCTGAGGTAACTGAGTCAGCAGGATTTCATCAAGATTTTTTCTTAACGAGGAGGATGAGGATGAATCTGATGAGGAGCCATTGACCGGACTGTGGGAAGGAAAGTGGTTCCCACAGAACATGGGTTGAGGGTTGTTGGTGAACAACCGAGAGGCTCCGGAGATACAGAAACTGATCCAACTTATGCTCCGGGGTCCTCAGGCGGGATTGAGGGGGAGCATCCACCTCGAAGGGAACGAGGAGAAAACGGATGGCTCAACCCCATGGCCAGAAAAAGAAGAAGCGTAAGGTAACCTTCATCACTACCACATCCCCCATACCTTCCACCACTACCACCTCTGCAGACACACCTTCCACCACCATACCTCTCCCCACAGCAACCACAGACACCACCATACCGACCACCACAGCCAGACCCCAGCCACCACTACATCATTCACCCCACACTCACCACCACTATCATCCAGACTGACCCGATATCACCACCTCCACCACCACACTAGCCACCAAACCGAGCCCTCAGCCTACCCCTCACACACCTATAGATCTCCTCTACCTCCAATCGGGGTAGAGGAACAGCTGTCAGCTTTAAATAGAATGGTGTTGCGATTGCTGGCGGCTGATGAGGAAAAGACCACTCAGATCCGCCAGCTTACCGACCTGACTGCTGCACAATCGCATAAAATTGCAAAGCAGGATAGAGTAATTGAGGAGCAGGCCCAGCAATTGGCTGCTCAGAACACTCAGTTGGACCAACTCCGAGCGCAAAGTGTCGCAGCAGGTAAGCAGATAGAGGAGTTGGAAAAAGCTAAGAGGACCATTTTGCTAAAATTGAAAGGATCAAAAAGGAGGAACCTCTAAAGATAAAGGATGGAGACAGAGATAATGAAGAAGATGATGATGATGATGATGATGATGATGATGACAGTGATTCTGATGAAGAGAAAACCGAAGAGTGGTGCGCAGATGAAGACACTGAAGAAGGAGAAGCAGCTGAATCTGTCTCAGCTCCAGGGCAAGAGAAGAGAACAAAGAACAGACAGGATCAGTCAGCTTCTGCTTCTGCACCTTCACAGAAGAGTCTAGCATTCAGGATAAAAGTAAATAGTGGATGTTTATGTATTTAATTACTTTTGTATTCTGTATTGAAAAACCATGTACTAAATGTTATATTAAGTTAATGCATTTGTTTGATATATTACTAATGATTTGAGTGTGAAATGTGTAAATCAAACAGATCCAAAGTACCACAGAGATGAGTTTGATATTGCTCCCCTTCAACAGGTCAAGTCTCAACTCACAATGATTCTTGATCTGCAAGGGATTGTCAGAAGGTCAGTGAGTTATACCCTGAAGAAGGTGAAATAATTCACGACCTATCTAACGAGCAACTGGCAGAGATGTTCAGACTCAATCCTGATGACATTGTCAAGGATGCTCCAACAGTTGATTCAACCAGTGACGACGAACTACATGACGTTGATGAAGTTGAGGTGAAGATATTGCTGCTGAAGAGTACCCTCAGTACGCTGACAACGAGGGTAATGTGGTCCCCAATCTGGGTGAGTCCCTAGTCAGTGATATGTTTGAGGTACTAGACAAGATGGAGCAGGAAGCAGGAAAGACCGAAGGAACAGCCCAAGCCTCAAACGATGACGTATACATTCGAAAGGCTGAGTGGGCTGAATGTTTTAAAGAAGTCAGAGCCCAACGTGCTGCACCGAAGAGGGATGCCTACACCAAGTTCTACAGCGTCAAGAAACATCTTACGGTGTCAGGCAGGATTATAGCATGGGCATATTTTGATGATCTTAACGTTTATGCCGTTAAGAGGGAAAAGGGCATAGAGTACTTTAGATTTCCACATGATCTAAAGACTCTACCAGGATTTGAGCTCAACCAGCTGGCCAAATTGAAGCTGTTGTATGCTGACCCGAGAAAAATGTCAGGCTGGTTTGAGGCTGCCCTAAAGAAAGAGTACCACACCAGGTGGATTAACTTCAGACCTCAACAACCTACAAGGTATATTAGAAGGTCTGAGATGGATGCCATTACTGGAAAACCTAAGATTGTGTTGAAGTGGAGTCCTCCTCGCACTATGTCGAGAATCCCTCTCAGGGAAATGCCACAGGACTTCACTCCACACTTCAAATGGTGGTACTATGATTGGAGAACTGCTGAAGCTGTCATAGTTCTGAACAAAGGGGATCAAATGGATACTGTCAGGGTATTCGACCCAATGTGGCTAACCAACTTGTCTGCTAATGATGTCTATACATTATACAAGTGGCCATTGTTCTATGACACACAAGACATTGTACAAGCCCTCCAGTTCCAAAATGTTATACGACTTTGCTTCGCGTTTGATATTCACGCGGGAGTCACACAAGAGGACAAGTACAAGAAATATGAGAAGGTAATGAAGAAAACAAGACATTAGAGAGATCTAGGTCCAAGGGGGAGTTTGTTGATACATGTATGTCCCTAGATCGTGATATGTGATGTAATAGATCTTGTTTGGTATGATTAATGAACTGATATTGATAGTCTGTTGGTTATAATGTTTAATAGTTCATTAATGAGTCGTGACTGAATTGATTGGGTTTATGATTACTTGAATGATTACATATAATATTATATATTATTAACTAAAACATTCAAACTTAACTTAATGAAGTTCCATGCGAATGGCTCATGCGAATGAACCATACACATGAAGAACTTCACACGATTGACTCAGTCGCACGACTGAACCAGGAGACTGGATCAGTCGTACGATTGTAACATAAGATTGGCTCAGTCGCACGACTGAACACTCAGTCGCACGAATGAACCAAACGCATGGTTCAATCGCACGACTGAACCAAACTAATGGTTCAGTCGCACGATTGAATAGTGCCAACCTATAAATACAACTCAATTCGTGAAAAACAGGGACATTCGATCAAGTACGAATCCAGACGACCCTAGCCGTCCAGAAACCTTCCAAATCGTTCTCCAAGTTCATAGAACACATTAGATCGATTCCTTATCGATTTCTAACGTTAGTTTCAATTTGATTGATCTTCGTGTGTTCTCACTGATTGGATCGCCAATCAAATAGGATTCCGCACTATTTGATCGGTATACACGTGATCTCTAGGTATTTTAGTCGAACACCAGGTCCTAACAGAAATGAAAGTATTATGTAACGTAAAGTGGAAGATAATGAAAAGAGAATGAAATGAAGAATGCATGCATTGATGAATGAACGAATGTAAAGTGGAAACACATAAAAGCATGAAATGAACGATGATGAAGATAATAAATATTATCTATGTGTACGTACGATGTGTGATCATATTTTTAAACCTGTTACGTTTTGAAAGAACAGTTTTGAACAAAAGATAAAGTATGGTTACTTTAAAACTAGAACTCAATCAGCAATGCTGACTTTTATGTGTTTCATTGGCAGGTAATGGTTGCTGAGGATGGCACGAGGTGGACTCAAGCTCTTTTGGATGACATCCATATCTATAAGATTTGTGATGTAATGAACATGTATTTTTGTAACTTGATAACAACGTATTGTTGCAAAAGTTTTATAATGAAATGCGATGTCTATTTTGATAATTCCGCTGTGAGGATTTATGAAAGATAAAGGTATTTGTATGGTTTATGTGCAATGATTACATGTGGACTCTTGGTAAGGTACAATTATGTTACGGTAGGATTCTTGATGTCACGTGTATGGGAGATATTGATCTGAAAAGGCCATCGGGTACTATTTGAAACTTATAGAATGGCAGGGCAAACAAGGATTGAACATGAAGCTTATTTCCATCAACAAAATGGATAAAACAAAGACTAAAAGTGAAGTTTGATAGTGGTAAATGGAAGGTGATCAATGGTAATCTGATTATTGCTCATGGTATGAAATGAGAATCATTGTATATGATTGAGGTACTCATTTCGGGTACTATGACCCCTCGATTAAGCAAGATAAAGTCTGGTTCACTTTATCTAATTGACAAAAAAGGTATTTTGCAAGTCTGAATGTTTAAACCATTAGGGGTTTTGGTTACATTGGGAGCATAGAATGTGTTTTGGGTATAGTTTCAAAAAACTATTGGGATTTAAAGACTAGGGTTTTTTACATATAACATCTCTCCAAGTGAAGTTGATAAGAAGGATAATTAGGGCTTCGACCCATATTCATTTTTTTCTTCAATAAATCATTAACCATATGTGTGTGTGTGTGTGTATATATATATATATATGTGTGCAGGACCATTTAAGGGATTGGTCACTTACAACACAACACACGATGAGGAGAGTTGATTTAGAACACTTAACATATCAAATGGGGAACTGTCAACCAGTCACCTTGATACTAAATAACACAAGTAATAAAAAGATAGAACAAGAACAATAACACATGTGTTTGGTTTTCAAGAATTATGTATATTGATCTCAAGTTCCTTACAAGTGTTTACAAAGCATAAAAGGATTAAAGATTACAAAGGGACCTCAGATACTTTATACTACATCCTAGACCTGCCATACTTTAAAGGCCAGTTGGATACATGATCTAGATAATAAAAAAATCAATGTAGAGTCAAATGGAAAATCCTAATATATTATAAAAAGGATAAAAGTACATAAGTGTAGAAAGTAGCAGACTCAAGACCTCAATGTATAGTTTATCAAAACCATGGACCTTTCACCAAGTTGTGAAAGTTGGTAAGTCAAATAGGGTCACAACGGAATAATGATCCAACTTTATGGTAAAAGGTACATAAGATAAAGCATGTTCTCAAAAGTCTTCGAAAGAAATCTGTCTTCAAGTGTTGGCTTTGGAAGACTTTGTCTTTGAAGCTTCGAAAGACTTTGTCTTTGAAGCTTCAGAAGACTTCATATTTGGCTTCAGAAGATATTGGTCTAGGCTTCGGAAGATTTTACACTTACAATATTTTCTAAAGTAGAATGTGAAACTTCTGAAGCATTTTACTTTAGTACTTCTGTGCATGCATGCAAGATAGACTTTGGATGTATTGGGTTGCATCAGCCTTATATGAGTCCTTACAAACTCCCCCTAGGCTGATGCTACCAAAACATTTGAAGACTTCAGATATTGACAGTCCTCATCATGATGATGACCATGTCTTTCTTCATGAGATGATCAGGATCACTTAGATTCTCATAATGTCTTATCATATCAAAGAGATCATGCAGAGGTAGATTGATCATGTCCTATCAGGAGTAGACATCTCCAACACCTTGATCTCTAATAACATGCTATCTCTCTGGAGTAGTAGTGTAAGTCCAGGATAAGATGGGTCTTCCTGATGCCAGAGGAGCTACTTGGATTGGAGTTGGTTAAGCTTCCTCTTGTTGCACATCCCCAGGATGTTCTGATTCATCCTAAGGTTTGGAGATGGATGCTATCCTTTTTCTCCTCCTCGTACGTTTTAACTGAGAAGGCTGGCATGCAACACCTTGTTGATCATCTTTGTGTTTCTTAGTTAGGTTTTCCTCTCTCATAGGTTTAGATAGAGAGTGGACCGAACCCTACTATGGATCAGAAGATAAAGCTTGCTGAGATTCAACAGGAGGTCCAGGTTCTGTTGTCTCAAAAATGTTCAACCTTTACCTCCACTTCTTGGGGGACATGACTTGGTAGGGAGTGTAAGTCAACAAGTTCTCATCTTTTGATCTTCTGCTTGATCACCCTAATATGCTTATCCATGGTGGATAGAGACATAGGGCCAAGTCTCCTTCTGTAGAATGCATATAGCTTAAAGAAGCTCATCATCCCCTGCCTATCAGCAGACTTCCTTTGACTTTTCTGGATGATGGCTATTGCCTTGGCAGGTTCTTCCCTCATCTTGCTCTTTGTTAACTTTCTTTCTTTGAGTACTTAAATTTCAAATCGCTTGAGATACTAGAACTCAATGTACTTAAAGGACAAGGGAAGAAGTGCATCTACCTGATAGAGACCTCTGGCATTCAGGTAGTTGATCATGTTAATCTTGTTAGTTTTCTTTGTCTACCTGAGGTTCTTGTGGAGCCACAACCTCTTGTGTAGGGCATTCTTGAACTGGCGAGAGGGTAGGAACATGTTTGTAGAGCATTTTCAGTTTCATTTCCTCTTTGATTTAAAGAAGCAATCTTGCATCCTTTGCTTCTTTCCTCTCTTTTGACAATTCCATGTCAGCCAGTTCATTTAATTGCTCTAAGGGGAGGGAGATGAGATTATCAATATCATAGTTGTTGTCTGTAAGTAGGCAATCCTGACTACCCTCAACTCATCATTTTGAGTGTTTGGTCTAGGAGTAGCCATGATTACAGCTTTCATGAAGCCAGTAGAGGAACTTTCTCCCCTTAGCCTCCTTTTCCTCTCTCTCTCACCTCCTCCTCAATCTCCTCAGGAGTCATTTTCCTTTTCCCTTTGTCACTCACAAACCTTTGTGACTTAGGGTGGAGAGAGCTTTGGCCTTCATTGCTTGGAGTAGCATCCATGCTCTAGCCAGAGAGAGGTTGAGATGCACCTTCACCAGTAGGTGTCTCATCAAGGGAATAGACTTCTAAAGTAGTTGTAGGTGTGACAGGGCTCTCGGGTTCTATCACTGGGCCTTCAGTCAAGGTTTTCCCTTTGAAGCTAATCTCAGGGTCTGCCTCAACATCCAGTTGACCAATGATATTGCCTGATTGTCTCTATCTCCTTCTAAGGCTGAACTCTTCGGTAATCCCGTCTTGAATCCTTTGAGACAACTTGTTAGCTTGCCTAGATTGACTTGGATTAACAAGTGGCATGTTGATAAGTTCAAGACCTTCATAGTAGTTCAAAGTCTAAAAATTGAATACATCTTGTTGCCCTTGAACTCTTTCAAGAATAAGGACTCTATAGTTAGCATCATACATCCACCCTATGATGTAGTTGGAAGTTTTTTAAGGTGGAGATAGCACAACCCTTGGAATGCCTTCCTCAAAAAGACTCTAAATGAAGGAGTTTATAAAGTCTACATCAATGTGAACTCAAGGAAGTTACTGAGTATGGATAGTTGCAAGTGAAGATGGTGAGTCCTTAAAGTCCATGCTTTATGAAGAACTCCTAGGTTCTGTGACTGTAATGACTTTCTCCCCATTTTTGGTAGTATCACCCTCTTGCATATGTAAGCTAGGAGTTAGGTCAATCGCATTCACTTGTTCTTATGTTCCTGGTTGAGCTCTTCTTAAAGGTCTCCCAACTAGTTTCTCCTTGAGATAAGAAATCTCAAGTTCCTGATCATTGAGCCTATTGTGTAAGGTAGTCACCTGAGATTCCAAGTGACTTACCTTAGAGACTAGATAGGTGCATGTTTTTGACAGTTTTTGCATCTTTACTCTCAGATTCCCCTCTTATTAATTAGAAGATTCATTAGGGGATGAGATAATTAGACCAAAGTCCTTAGTCTCACCACTAGCATGATGTTCTGGTTGTTGGGTTTCCTTAACTCATTAACTACTTCAGATGGAGTATCAGTGGGATGAGATGTCATGGTTGAGGTCTTAAAGACGTAATCACTTGCAGAAGTAAGAGCCTCTTCTATATGGACTTCTTGAGCAGAGTCGGGAAGATCCACCTCATTAGTAGGTAGATGAGGCTAGAAAAGGAAGAAGTATGAGCACTCATCTCTCTTTGAGTGGGGGAAGAGAAGAGAGACTCATGATACTCACTCAATCCTAAATTCTCATCATCATAGAAGTCAAGGTTAGGAAATGGTTGGTTAGGATCTAAAGGCTAGGGATGGTAACTTTCCCCTAAAGGTTGTTCACTAGAGTTTTGAGACTCTGAGTGAAGGCTTAAGGCTGTTGAGCTGGTGAGCTCTTCAGGCTGAGCATGAGGGGCCTCAGCACTGATTCTTGAAGAGATGGGAGTGGTTTGCTTCTTAGGGGAATTAGGAGCTCCAGTGTCCACTTCCTCTTGTGTTGGTAGTAGTATGGGAGCCTGCAGAAACTGAGTAACTTGTGCAGGGGTTCGTTTGGATTTTCTTTTGTAGGTGAGGGTGATTTGTGGCTACTTTGGTTGTTGAGAGGTATAAGGTGTGGATTCAACACTAGCTTGTGTTGCTAGGTTGTCACCTTGAGAAATAAGCTCTAACATTTTGGGGACAAGGGCTGTTTCTACACTAGAGAAGCCAATAGTTGGCTCCTTCAAAATTTTAAAGATGTCAGGCTTCATTTGTCCTAATTTACAAATATTATTTGTTTCCTTCTACTGTGAGCTCAGTTCACAGTTGAGAATGTATTGAACATATCTAGGAAACATATAATATTCTAAGGAGTTTAAGTTAGCAAACAAATTTGTATAACAAACCGAGAGTACATGAACTTGACCCCCAGAACCATCCATGCACTATGAAGGAGAGATCCTTAGGATTCTGGTCCTAACCCCTATGCTTGTTGGACAAGCTATGGATGACCAAATGAAGAAGGTACTTCCACTAGGAGGAGACCTTCCCTTTCTTGAAGGTCTTGACAGTGAAATCTCCTTCATAGCCCATCTGCTCAAAGGAGTGGTTGACAGCTTCTTTAGGAAATCACAACTCACCTTCCTCATCATCCAGCTGAAGATAGGTGTTGGCTGGAGTGATGAAGATTGTCCTCCCTAGTACTGTGTCAAACAGTGCCTTCTCCCACTTAGGATGACCTCTTGATAAGTCTTTCAAAAATCATGTAAATGATCCTCATAAAGAACGAGATCAATGGTAAGGGAGGTGGAGTAGTTGGACAGGGCCAAAAATCGACAAACCTCTACGAAATAAGGATCTTTCTCAGAGTTTAATAGAGCAACTGATTGTATTTCCTGTGTAACTACATGGAAAAGTTTGGGTCATTTTTGCGGTTGAGGTTGGCCATTTGAGAAAGCTTAGAGGTGAAGAAACTGAAGATCAAAGGAGGTTTTTAGATAATTTTGGTAATTTAGGTCTGAAAGAAGATAAAGATGATAAAGAAAGAGGGGGAACTGTTGGTTTATATATGAAATGAATTTCAAACAAAGTTAATAAAAGAGGAGAACTTTGAAATCCGAATGTCGATCCTACCTCTAAAAAGTAGTTTTTTTTGCTCAAAAAGTAGTTTTCCTGGAAGTCGAAAATCTTCCAAAGGTAACTTGTCTTTGGAAGATTTGATGAAACGCTTCGGAAGCCAAAATGACTTCGGAGGATATTTACTGAGAGTTTTGAAAATTTTACTTCGGAAGAGAATTAAGACTTGGATGTTTTATTTAAAATACGAATAAAGCTTCCATGTGTTAATTTGCTTCAAAAGAAAGTTGTCCTTGAAAACATACAAGTACTTAAGGAAAAAATTTAAGCTTTGGAAGATATTTCAGTAATTTTTTCCAAAGGTAATTTTACTTAAGCAGTTGTTAGTTTAAAAGGCATAAGTTTCTTCTGAAGATAAAACCATATCTTCCAAAGGACAAAAAAATCAAGATTTTCAAATATCTAAGGAAAGTCTTCTAAAAAGATTTTCTTCCAAAAGAAATCAAAAGTTTATGAAGGTGATAAAATAGACAACTTAGGACACACAGATTTTAGAAATAATATTAACTAGTTTTAGGAAAAAGCTACTCAAGGTTAATCATCCTAATAGCTAATATGAGATGTTTAAATCTCTATTCATCAAAAGCTTTAGTGAACAAATCAACATATTGTTCAATTGTGTTAACCTTGACTAGTTTGATTAAACCTTTCTCAAAATTATCTCTAATCAAATGATACCTGATATTGATGTATTATGTCCTTGAGTGCTGCACATGATTCTCTGTAATAGAGATGGCACTATTGTTTTCTATGTGAATGGGAGTCTCTTTAAAGTAGAAGTCATAGTCCAGCATCTAATTTTGAATCCAAAGCACTTGATAACAACAGCTTGTAGCAGCAATGTATTTAGCTTTAACAGGCGATGTAGAGACATAGGATTACTTTTTGCATTGCCATGAGACAACCCTTCCACCAAAAAACTGACATCCCCCTGATGTATACTTTGCAGTCATATTGCATCCACCACAATCACTATTTATATATGCATACAAATTGAAGTCAAAATTCTTTGGATAACAAAGGCCAAGTATTGAGGCATCTTTGAGATATCTTAAAATTCTCTTAACAGTGATAAGATGTGACATCTTGGGGTTGGCTTGATATCTTGCATAAACACATGTGGCAAACATGATATCAGTCCTACTAGCTGTAAGGTACATAAGAGACCCAATCATAGCCCTGTAGAGATATTCATCCCCCCTTAAGGTCAGGCCCAAGGGAGTGGTTTCTTGCTATGGGTGTCTTAGCAACCTTGCAGTCAGTCATGTTGAACCTCTTGAGTACGTCCTAAACATACTTTGACTGACTTATGAAGATGCCATCTTCAACTTGCTTCACTTGAATTTCTAGAAAGAAATTGAGTTCCCCCATGGCACTCATTTCAAATCTATCATTCATCAGCTTCTCAAAGTCTTTACAGAGCTTTGGATTAGCTAAACCAAAGATGATGTCATCTACATACACTTGAACTAGCATCAAGTCATTTCCTATTCCTTTGATGAAGAGAGTTCTAACTATAGTACCTCTTCTGTATCCATGCTTGCAGAGATACTGAGATAGAGTCTCATAACACTTCCTTGGTGCTTGATGCAACCCCTAAAGAGCCTTATCAAGAATATAAATGTAATCAAGATGATCAGGATCTGCAAAGCCAGGTGGTTGTTTGACATACACCTCTTCATCAATCACCCAATAGAGAAAAGCACATTTGACATCAAGTTGGTAAACCTTGAAATTCTTGGATGCAGCAAAAGCTAAGAATATCCTAATAGCTTCCAGTCTTGCTACAGGAGCAAAGATATCTGTGTTCTTGATTCCTTCATCTTGTGTGTACCCTTGAATAACTAGTCTTGCTTTGTACTTGATGACAAGTCCTCTATCATCCTTTTTATTTCTAAAAACCCATTTGGTTCCTATAGTAGTCTTCCCATAAGGAAGAGGACATAGGTTCCAAACCTTTTGCCTTTTGAATTGAAGCAGCTCCTCTTGCATAGCTTCAACCCAACTTTCATCCTTCAGAGCCTCATCAATCTTCTTAAGCTTTATTTGAGATAAGAAACAAGGGTGAAGACAAATAGTTACATTATGGGTTTGTCCTCTAGTTCTTACCCCTGAATCAACATCTCCAATGATGTTTGAGGTGGGATGAGACTTGTGGAGTCTTAGCTGAGGAATTATAGCAAGTTGTTGAGAGCTATCTAAACTAGAGAAATTTAGATCTGGCATTGAGGTTTCTCCCACCACATCAACACACTTATCAAGTGAGACTTGATCAAAAAAGTGTGTCGCATCATTGATGTTGTCATCAATGGAGTGGTTATCAACATCAAGAAATTCTAGATCACTTTCACCACCACCATGATCTTCTACATTTGAAGCTTCTTTATCTGGTTGTTGAGCCTCTGAGCTAGAATTTGAAGGCATCTCAGATGTATCAGTTGAATTAGTCTTTGTTGTGTTGATAGAAACTTCATTTGCAGAGCTAGTTACAACTACAACTGAAGTAATGTTACTTAAAGGTCTTCTCAGCTCAAATCTTGTATCAAGATCACCTGTGGGTAGAATATCTATAGACCCTGAAACATTCTCACAAGATTTGTTAAGACAGTTGGTAACTAAATAAAGATCAAATATCCAACTAGGACCAGAGTCATTTACATTGGGTGTGTGTTCATTGAAGGTCACATTGGTTGACTCCTCAACTATCCTGGTTCTAAGATTGTATACTCTATAAGCCTTAGCTTGAGAATAGTATCCAATGAAGTATCCATCGTCTGATTTCTCAAAAAATTGGGCAATTTGATCTTTGGTATTTAAGATGGTGCAAGGACATCCAAATAACCTGAGAAAATCAATGAAAGGTTTCCTCTTGTGCCAAAGTTCATAAGGAGTCTTACCATGTGTCTTAACCACTAAAACTATGTTCTGCACGTAGCAAGCAGTGTTGACTTCCTCTGCCCAGAAGGTGATGGGCAGTTTAGATTCAAACAACATGGTTCTTGCAGCTTCAATCAGTGTCCTATTTCTCCTCTCAGCAACACCATTTTGTTGAGGAGTCCTGGGAGCACTATATTGTCTTGTAATACCCTTTTCATCATATAATGTATCAAGGATTTGGTTCTTGATTTCAGTTCCTTAATCACATCTTATGGTTTTGACCTTGTGACCAGATTGATTCTCAATCCTTAGAATGAAATTCTTTAGAATCTTAGGAGTCTCATTCTTAGTTCTAAGAAAGAATACCCAAGTGAATCTTATAAAATCATATGTGATCACCAAACAATAAGAGGTCCTTCCTACACTCATTATACTAGTGGGGCCAAAAAGATCCATATGTAACAAGTGTAGGGGAGTAATGATTGAATTTCTTTCCTTTGGCTTGTGAGATACCTTGTGTTGCTTCCTTTTCAAGCATGCAACACAGTGGTCATCACTTGTAAACTCTTTATTTAGCATTCCAGTTTCGAAATCATTCTCAATTAGTTTATTCATGTTTTTAAAGTTTACATGGCACATTCTTTTATGCCAGAGGAATGATTAATCACTATTTGATTTAGACAGAAAGCATGAAACTTCTCAAGAGGAGATGTTTCTTGCAAGTCCATCTTGTACATGTTCCCTTTCCTGGGGGCTCTAAGCAGGATGTGTTCATGAGAAATGACCACCCCAGGCTTGAGAACAATGCATTCATGCTCAGTACACAGCATGTTGTGACTGTGATCACAAAATTAAGATACACTCAAAAGAGTGTATCCAAGCTCCTTGAAAAAGTTTACCTTCTCAATGCTGAGCTTACCATTTGTGAAATTGCCCCTCCCAGATATGTAACCACCTTTATCTCCTCAAAAAGCAACTGGCTCTATCAATTTTCTCAAAATTTTGGAGTAGTGACCTATTGCCTATCATGTGCCTGGAACAGCCACTATCAATGATCTAGACATTCTTGTTTGTCTTGAGTTATTCTTGCACAAAAGAGATAATTAATTACATTTGGAAACCCAAGCCTTGCTTGTCTTGGGTTTATCAAAAGAAGTTAAAGGTAATGAAACAATAATAGATCCAATAGACATATTTTGAGGATCTTTTTTTGTTGTTGATGGAGAACTTGCAGTCACTTGGTCTTTCTTGGACTTCCACACCACCTTTGGATGCCAAGACTTGACCTTCAATACTTCGGAAGTTTTATTGACTTTGGAAGTTTTGATGACTGAACCTTCGGAAGATCTTGCTAGCACTGTAGCAGGCTTCAACACTTTGGAAGTATTCCTTTCTTTCGACACCAAATTTTCTTCCGAAGGAAATTTTCCACTTACCTTCATCTTCATTTTGGAGCTCTCGAAGGAAATAGATTTTCTTCCGATGCTTTCTTCTTCTTGAAACTCTTAGAAGTCTCTTTCTTTATCATGTGGAAAGTGCCTTTAGGATTGTAAGGACAATCCTTAACAAAATGAGTGGAACTCTCACACATAACACATTCTGACTTCTTCTTCCTAAGAGCCTTCTTTTGAGAACAAGGCGGAACTTAATCACTTTCCTTCCTCCATCTTTATCTTTGTAGATGCAGTGGAAGTCCTTTTAGGGTGAGGACTTCTTTTGGAGTTGGGTGGTTCATATATGCTAGGATGAATGTATACTAAACATAAACTCCTGGTATTAGAGTTTAGGTTAGTGTCTTCAGTATTCACCACTTCAAATCCTGTAGATATGAAAACTTGTTTCTATGTAGAGTTGAAAGTGGTCTTGATCTCTTGAGCTTTCTTTACCTTTCTCTTGCTCTTTCTCATTAAGTTCTTTCTCATTGACTTGTCATCACAGTCTTCTTACTCTCCTTAGAAGGATAGTGACCCTTCTTAGAATCCTCTTCTTCGCTCTTCTCAGAGGCATTCTCCACTATCACTTCTTCATCCTCTTCAGTCGAGGGATCTATATGTGGAAGCTCATCTTCACAAGTTTCACACCTCGAAGATCTTATAGACAAAATGGTGTATGGAGGAGCTATCTCAATAAGTCTTAGTCTCTGCTTATTCTGATAACAAACTTTTGCATGCAAGCTCAGCCTGGCATTCAGTCAACGTGGTTATGAGATCTTTGATCTTAGTCCTGTAGTTGGTGTGTTTATATTTAAGAACTGAATAGTTTTCTCTAAGTCCTCTATTTTTAGTTTATAATCATTCTCAGATCTTTTGAAATCATATTTCAAGATATTCAAGGACTCAAGATCAGATCACATCTCTAAGTTGTAAGACTTGTATTTATTAACTTTAGTAATGCATTCAGGTGTACAGAAATGTTCTAATACCTTTGCTTCATCATGGTATGCCATTAGTGCTTTTTTGGAGATACATCTTCCACCTGAAAACTCTAGTCAAAGCCTCCTTCTTCAACAGCAATTGTAGCTTACTTATTTGGTTTCTCATTCTGGGTGGCTTTCTCAATGTAGTTTGGTCTGGTTTGTGCTTGGCCACCATTTTTCCTTGGTGTCTTAGACTCCATAGCAAACTGGCACATCTGGTTACAATTGTAACACCTGACTTTGCTTTTATTCAGCCCAAACTTTCCATTGGTTGTAGTGCCTGGAAACTTCCTTCTTGTCCTCTTGTAAAACTTCTTGGCTCTATGAGTGAGAAGAGCCATCTGTTGGACTATTTCTATGTACTCTAGATCATCTGGTTGGATACAGTCCAAATCTTCAAGGTTAATAGAAGTTACCTGAGCTTTCATCAGAAGTCACAAAGGCATGTGAAGAACTTGTCTATTGGAATGGGCTTCCTTGAGTGTAGCTTTCTCTTGGTGTCTCTGGGAAGCTGATGAAAGGACCCTTTTGTGAGTTGTCGGGGTAGCATATGAGATGATGATGAGGTTCTATGCCATCCCGTTCAGTCAAAGGTAGGGCTGAACTATTTGATTGCTGGAGTTACCAGATGAACCTTGCATGTTTATCTCCATCTAGTATCCACTGAGAATACCATACAACTCATTCAAAGTGAGAGTCTTAAGGTTCTCAGTTCTCTTGATAATAACAAAATAATGTTTTCATTGCCTAGGAAGAGAGGACATAAACTTCCTTATAGTGTTCCTATTTTCAAGAGACACTCCAACAACCATTACAGTGTCCACAATCTCAACATACCTAAAGTATTGTTGAGTCATGGTTTCACCTATTTTAAAGGTGAAATTTTCAAATTATTGCTTCAGGAGATCCTTCTTGTTCTCCTTGGCTTTAGTAGAACCCTCATACATTGGTTTCAATGCATCCCATAGCTTCTTAGTTGTTTTGCATTTCTTGAAACCTCTGTATACAGAGTTCGGAAGAGCAATCTGAAGGGTTGTCATGGCTTTTTGATCAATCTCTACTCTCTTTCCGTCTTCATTAGAGTAGTCAGTCACAGCCTTTGGAATCATACCACCTCCAGCAGTACCTGAAGAGCTGCTTGGTATGTAAGGTCCAGTGATAACAGATTCCTACATCCTAGAGTCTTTTGACTTGATGAAACCTTCCATTCTTTTTCACCAAGTGTCAAAGTCTTCAAGAGTGATCAGTGGGGACTTTGTCATGGTTCCAGTGTCCATATCAACTTTAGTGAGAGCTGCCATTTGAGATGTTAAGTATTTTGTGTGTGTGAGGCTCTTAAGATGGTTAGATCTTACAATCACAAGCCTGGAATGCTCTGATACCAATTACAGGATCGTTTAAGGGTTTGGTCACTTACAACACAACACACAATAAGGAGAGTTGATTTAGAACACTTAACATATCAAATAGGGAACTGCCAACCATTCACCTTGATACTAAGTAACACAAGTAATAAATAGATAGAACAAGAACAATAACAATAACTTAAGTGTTTGGTTTTCAATAATGATGTATATTGATCTCAAGTTCCTTACAAGTGTTTACAAAGCATAAAAGGATTAAAGATTACAAATGGACGTGAGATACTTTATAATACATACTACAACCGGCCATACTTTGACGGCTAGATGGATACATGATCTTGACAATAACAAAATCAATGTAGAGTCAAAAGGCAGATTGCCTTTTGACTAGTCACTAGTGACTATGACTTGCCAGAGCTCACATCCTAATATATTACAAAAAGGATAAAAGTACGTAAAGTAGAAAGTAGCAAACTCAAGACCTCAATGTACAGTTTACCAAAAGCATGGACCTTTCACCAACTTGTGAAAGTTGGTGAGTCAAACAGAGTCGCAGCGGAAAGGTGGTCCAGCTTCATGGTAAAAGGTACATCAGATAAAGCATGTACTCAAAAGTCTTCGGAAGAAATCTGTCTTCTAGTGTTGGCTTTGGAGACTTTTTCTTTGAAGCTTCAGAAGATATTGGTCTTGGGTTCGCAAGATTTCACACTTGAATATTTTCTAAGGTAGAGAGTGAAACTTCTGAAGCATTTTACTTCAGTACTTCTGTGCATGCATGCAGGATAGACTTTGGATGTTTTGGGTTTGGGTTGGGTTGCATCAGCCTTATATATATATATATATATGTATGTATCTATGTATGTATGTATGTATATATAATATATATATATATATATGTATGTATGTATATATATATATATTATATATATATATATGTGTGTGTGTGTGTGTGTGTGTGTGTGTGTGTGTATATCACGAGCTAATATAATAAACCTTAGTTGCAACTAGTGGACGTATGTCACAATTATCAAACCACATTATATCTTGTGTTTATTATTTACTCGTTTCATATTTGTTTGCACATGTGTGCTGGGATACATATTTTGTTGTGTTAATCCTAATGGCCTGTTGGTAGTGTGTGCTTTGGTAGGCTTTTAGGTGTTTGGTTTGATACATTGTGTGCTATGTTTTTTGTTACTAATTAAACATAAACAAAGGTCTATCCATCCATAAGCTTATATGTACAAGTAGGTAGATTTTTACCCCTCCATCTTAAACGTTCACCACTACCCTGCACAATTTTAATATCTGGTTTTTACCTCACCATCTGTATCATTTTATCCTTCGATTGTATCATTTTATCCTTCAACTCATAAGCACCTCCAATCGTAAGAAAGTTTTAGGTATGATTTTATACAATTTTGTTTACTTACATTGTGTCATTATAGTCTTTTTTGTCCCTTTGTTTTTCTCCAGCTTCCTTTTCCCACCATTGTTTTTTTACTTTTATCATTGCCCTTACTCTCCCTCTCTTGCACATAAGGTTTCTCTTCTCATCTCTAGCTACGCCATTGGCATTATGATGAGGTAAGTGAGTTTATGTTGCTCATATCATGGGCTTTTTTAATTTATTTTTCTTCATAACTTTTCAAGGCTTTTATATCATCACTAGTGTTCATATATTTTTAGGGTGTTTTGCTTGCAAGTTCATTAGAATTAGAATAGGAATCATAAATGAAATTTAAATTATTTCATTAAATATTAAATATTTTTTGGTTTGTCTATTTTTTATGAAAATAGAATGTATAAATATATAAAAAAGATAAAATTATCCCTAAAACGTTTGTATGAAGTTGTTCTTATCTCCCCCAGGCATTTTGAATTTAATGAAATTAAAAATAAACATGTTAACTGAATTAGTAATAAAAATATATGATTAGAAGTTGTTTAGCAAATGAATAGGTTGAAAATGGCTTTAAGTTTTGAAATGATTACAAACCCTTTGACCAAATTTCCTATCCACACTTATCCAAAAGAGAAAACCTCACCCAAGCCTCCCTATCTTCTTCATCCAAATTGTAAAAGGTCATCAGACTATTGTAATCATCTTTTATTTTTATTTCTCTAATTCTTTCCAATTAAGTCAATGTCGTACCCCTATCAAACACATCTATACAAAGTATAGCTGTTTCTAAATCGATACTATCAAATTTACGTAGACGTATAGCACAATATCTTCTATGGCAAAGTCAACATGTATAGTCCATAATCTCTGGTATATAAATATCTAAATTAAATCACTTGTATTTAGTATTGTAGGACCAATAAAAGGGGTCAATGCACCAATTTCACAATTCAGAGAAACTAAGAACTTTAAGAGAGAAAATATAGGGAATCATCATATGATGATACTATGAACACAAGTAAAGAACAGAAGAATACAAAGATAATATGGTTTTCATGAATGACGTATATTACTCTTAAGTTCTTACAATTGTTACAAAGAATATCTTAAGATATAGTACTTGAGATACTTTATATTACATCCTACAGTCGATCATACTTTGAAAGCCAGCTGGAAACCCTAATCTAAACAACAAGATCAATGTAGAGTCAAAAGGCATATTGTCTTTTGACTTGTGATTATGACATGCCATAGCTCATATCCTTATCTATTACAAAAAGGATAAAAGTACAAATGTATAAAGTTGCAGATAAAAGAACTTAATCTACTGTTTAATAAAAGTATGGAATTTTCATCAACTCATATAAGTTGGTGAGTCTATCAGTGGCAGCCGAAAGTTATTCAGCTTTTGTCAAAAGGTGATTCAGAAAAAACATGTCTTCTCTATCTTTGGAATAAATCAATCTTTGGCTTCAAAAGACTTTATCTTTAAAGCTTTGAAAGACTTCATCTTTGGCTTCGAAAGATTCGGTATTTTGCCTTTGGAAGATTTGATACTTAGCATAATTCACTGAGTTGTATCAAATCTTCCAAAGTAACTTCCTTGTACTTCTCATATGTGTAACACCTGGATATTTTAGAGGATGTAAAAAGAAGAATAAAAAAGGAAATGCAATAAAACCCAATTTGAAGGATTAAAAGTGTGCAAAGTAGGAAATAAATTATAATTTTGTAGAAAAGGTGGGCATGGCCGCCCACACCTTTTTGCTCACTTCTTGTCAACCGTTTTTAGAGAGAGAGAGAGTAGAGAAACTATCGGGGTTTTGAAGATCAAGAAGAAGAATTCGAATTTAAGGTAAGAAGTCGTTGTTTTAAGTTGTTCTGAGCTGATTATAGCCTCAGGTTTGCGCTTAGGTTTGTGTTTTGTGCCCAGTTGTGTGTGTGTTTTGGTGGGTTTTAGGTGTTAGAACTCATAGCATACGAGTTTGAAGTAAGTCATACTCAAAGTTGCATAAGGTTACTTCTAGAACCTCCTTTTTACATGTTTTTAACTAATTTTAGGGCTGGAAATGCATGTGTGAATATTTCTACTAAGTGTGTATATATAATTGTAACTGTATGTGTATCCGAATATGGGTGGGGTATGATTTGGGTGTTTATGTTCTTATGATTATGTTATATGCATGTTTTGTTACTCAGAATGTTAGTACTAAGCTTAGAATATGGTGAATGATTTTGGGGATTGAATGATGTTGTTTAGACTAGGTTGGTTGCCCATGCGCCTGTTTTTCCCATGCGCCCAATGATTAAATTGCCTAAGTGTTTCCTAGATGCCCAAAACCCATGCGCCCAAATAGTTCCCATGCACTAAGATTTAGGCTGAAATTGGTTAAGTGTCCCATGCGCCCAGGTACTCATGCGCCTGCATAGTGCCCATGCACCTAGAAAATGCTTAAACTGACTAAGTGTTTGGGTCATGCACCCAAATAGTGCCCATGAGCCCAAAATTTTTTCATGCGCCTAAGTGTTCCCATACGCCTGAAAGGTCATGCACCCGCATAGTGCTCATGCGCCTGCATGTGGCTCATGCACCTAAAGACATGGAAAAATTTCTCAGAATTTTGGGGAAAAAGGAAATTTTAGGCTATGACATGGAATATTCCCAAGGGTGATGTAAGATGACTAAATTATGTTATATGATGACGAATGATGTTGTATGTAATGTTTATGATGATGTATGCATGGTTATATGTTTTCTTTATTTTTCTTATTATGTATATTTCCATGGCTTTGTGTGGTATGTTAACATCAATGAACGTAAAGTATTATGTAATGAAAGGGGAAATTAATGATGGATGAAAAGTGGAACATAAAGAATGAATGCATGCATTAACGAATGAAGGTAAGAAAAATCTTGCAAGCACTATAAGGAGGTTCACACCCAATGAAGGGTACTAGCTCAACGGTGTGCGGGTTAGCTACCCCGGAAGGATGCACACTTGGTCTAATCTTTGTGATTGACCATACATATAGGACGCTTGTCGCTTGCCCTAGGTACTAGAGTCAACTTCATGCATAATGTTCAGGGTCTATGATAGACCTCCGGCCCAGTAACCGGCTTCGTGCAAGATGTTGGGGGTATAGCACATGCCATTGGTCTAAAAAGTAAGTAAGGAAGATAATGATGAATGTACAAAAGTTAAATAAGGAAGACTATGAAAGAAAATGAATGTTAATGATGACGTACAATGATGATGAATGAATGTTAATGAACAATGATGGAAGATAATAATAATTATCTATTTGTACGTATGATGCATGATAACATATGAAAGTAAAGGACAGTTTTAAGCAAATGTAGTGTATTTTATTTTATAAAACTAGAACTCACTCAATAACACTGACTATTATTTGTTTTCAGTTGACAAGTAAATGTTGGTGAGGATGGCACGGGGCTACTTGGCATTATTGGATGGCATCCATTTGTTTAAATTATGACATTTTTGTGATGTAACGCAAACGCTAATATTTTGTAATAGTAAACTACGTTGTATTGTTTTGTAAAAGCATGCATTAATATATGAAATGGTTTTGAGTCAACCGACTGTGACATGTTAGAGTATATTTTATGTTGTATGTGCAATGATTAACCAACTGTAAGCGTCTCGAGAATGAGGCCTTACAATATGCATGTTGAGAGCTCTAATTGTTCTTTGTTTGCATCAGCCTCTAAGTATATTCTTTACAAACTCCACCTAGGTTGATGCTAACAAAATTGAAAAGACCTTTAAGTCTTGATCTTGGTAGCAATCATGTGTGACGCTTTAGGAGCTGCTGAAATCTTAAGCATATGCATGTGGCAAATATAATATTTTTCTACTAGCTATATGTAAATGAGTGATCCAATAATAGCTTGATATTGCTGTTGATTAACTGCTTCCCCTCAAGATCAGGGGTTAAGGTACATGCCCTCTACATTGGTGTTTTTGTAGCTTTTGCATTAGCATCTTGAAATCTCACTGAAATATCTTGAACATACTTAGGTTAATTTATAACGATACCATCTGAGGTTTGCTTGACTTGTAACCCAAGATGAAAGAAACTAAGTTCTCCAATTGAACTTATTTTAAACTTTGACTTCATGAGGTGTTCAAAAACTTTAGACACACTTTCATATGAGATCTAAATTTAATTTTATCCATATACACTAGTACTAGCATGATGTACATTCCTACTTTCTTTATGAAAAGCATCATACTATGGAACCTCCTGTGTATCTATTTTTTAGATAAAAGTAGAGAAAGTCTCATACTATTTCCTTAGAGCCTGATGAAACCCATACAGAGCCTTTTGAAGTTTACACACATGATCTAGAGACTTTTATCTTCAAAACCAGGTAGTTAGCATACATAAACTTCTTCATATATTTTCCCATAGAAAAGGCACTCTTTAAATCCATTAAAAAACATTGAAGTTTCTCGAGGAATCAAAAGCAAAAATATTCCAATTACCTCAAGTCTTACTATCGGAGCAAGGACTTCATCATAGTTTATTCCCTCCTCTTGTGTGTAGCCTTATACTACATATCTTGCTTTCTTCTAGATCACTATTACTCTATCATTCTTCTTGTTTCTAAACACCCATTTTAGTTCCTATGATAGTATTCTCTTTCGAAATGCAAATAGTTTCTAAACCTTTTGTCTATCAAATTGAAGAATCTCTTTCTCATCGCTTCTACCTAGTTATTCTCTCTTAATGCTTTATCAAATTTCTTTGGTTCCAATAAGACAATAAACATGAGAACAAGCAGATGTTCACTTCATCTGCTTTGCTCCTTGTCTTGACAATAACATCAACATTGCCATAACATTCTCAACTGGATGCTCTTTATGAATTCTTAGTAGTGGAATCACTTGAGTTGTTGAGATAAATCTAAAATGGTGAAATTTTCTTTAGGGAGTTCGGTAGATGGGTCAACTTCTGAACTACCACCTTTCTTGATGGTTGCAATACTTTTTTTCTTTATTAAAGGTTTCCTAGTACCAATGTGTTCATTTACATGAGACTCTTCATCTAGTGATTCATCATGGTCATTTGATGGTTGATAAAACACATTTCCGGTAATTGCATGTGCATTTATTGATTGTAGTTGGTTAAGCTCAGCAATTGTTCTTCGCTAACCAGGTATCAAGGAAGATCAACCTCGTAGTCTTCCTTACTTATAACTCAAATATATTGTGAGTTTCTTGAAACATTCTCATGTAAATTGTTAAAGTATCATGAAACCATCTAACTTAGGTGAAACCAACACTATTTGTGGAGCTTTCATTAAATATTATATTTTCATACTCTCCACTTTGTTGTATACCCTGTAAGCTTAGCTTATGAGGAGTATCCTACAGAGTAACTATTCATGATTTTTCAACAAATTTAGACAAATGATATTAGGTATTAAGGAAGTGCATGGACATCCAAAAGGTCTTAAAAACCATATGAATGGTCTTCCTTTATGCCATAGTTCATAAAGGTTTTTATGTGTCTTAACTATTAACACTTTGTTCTAAACGTAGCACGTAGTACTTACTGCTTCCACCCAAAATGTTACAGGAAATTTGGAGTCAGACAAAATGGTCCTTACAGCCTTAGTCAGATAGAACGGTCCTTGCAGCCATAATAGGTGTCATATTTCTCCTTTTATCAACTCAAATTTCCTGGGGAGTTCTAGGAGCACTACATAGTCTTGCAATACCTTTGAACACAAAAGAATCAAGAGTGTTGTTTTTGGATTCAGTACCTTGATCACATTTGATTATTTTAACCCTTTTATTAATTTATTTCTTAATTTAAATAACAAATAACTTTATTGTTTTAGCACTTCATCCTTGGTTTCTAAACAAAGCCCAAGTGAATCTTGTGAAGTCCATTATTATAACCAAGCAATAGAATTTTCAACCTAAACTCTTTACACTTGTTGGACCATGGACCAAACAAGCCCATGTGTAACAAGCACAGATGAGTAGTGATTGAATTCATTTCTTTGGACTTTTAAGAAGATCTATTTTGGTTTTCTTTTAGACAAATAACACAGTGATCAACACATGCAAAGTAGTCATGATTTTAAGATTAAGACGCGTTAGTCTTTTGTGCCATAGAGATGATTCATTCATTGAATCTTTTGAACTAAAGCATGATACATTTCCCAAAGGTGTTGCATTATGGCGTGTTAAGCATATACATATTATGTTTCCTAGGGCCTCTGGTATTTTTATCATTTAGTATAACAAAACTAGGAGAGAGGACAATACATTCATGCTCTGTGAAAAGAGTGTTATGTTTTTAACACATAATTAGACACACTCAAGAAATTATAATTCAACTCATTCACATAATTCACCTTGTTGAAGCTTATCTCTCCATTACTCATTGTGCCTCTACCAGTAATGCATCCACCTCTTGAATCACTTTCGAAGGCAACAAATCCACCACGATATGGTTTAGATTCAATAGACATGATCTATCACTTGTCATGTGCTAGCATCCGCTATCCACAATCCAAAAGTTATATTTGTTCTATAGATGTTCCTACACATAAATCAACGGATTAGTGATGAATGAGGACCCAAGCCTGTTTAGTCTTGGGTCTTTTTTATTTCCGTGTTTTAATTCTATAAATAGGTGCTCATAGAATGATTTCCGATTTTATATTAGTTGATATTTTGTTAAGATCTACATATTTCATTAGTGTCCGGACTTTCTTCATTATAATTGGTTTGAAGTGATGGATTGTTAGGATCAGTGATCTAAGTTTGATTAATTAGAGAGTATTGCAGCGGAATTCGAACAATGAATTAAACAATTCATAAGAACACAATTGATATTCAATGTAACAGTAAATGGTTATAGAAAGAGAGAATTCTGCAAAAGAAATATTGCATTCATATGCTTTCGTGGTGGCTTAATGTCACACGTTACAACTAGGTCAACATTCCTTATATAGGAAATGTGACGTCTGCTGATGTCACTTGATAGTGACATCTAATAGAATTATTCAAACTACTGAACTATGCAAACTACTGAGAATGTTCTCAACTACTGATTACATCTCAGAGAATGCTTAAGTACAAAAACATAAAACTACCGAACCACAACTACTGAAACTATAACTACTGAAAAGTAAATTACAAGTACAGAAAGGAAAACATCACAACTACTGAAGTTAATAACTTCAGCTGTTGTGACAACTACTGATCACTTTGGTCTTCAGTCTTTGTCTTCAGTCTTTGTTCTTCAGATTTTTACTTTCAGACTTTGTCTTCAGCTGATAGCTTCAGACTTTGTCTTCAGTACTTTACTTTTAGAATTTGTCTTCAGACCTTGTAATCAGCTGATGTATTCAGCTGTTGAGATCTTCTTCAACAGTTGTATGTCTGTGGGACTTAGAGGTTTTTCTGATCAGGCTCATTGGTTCTTTTGGTCCAACAAACTCCCCCTGAACCAATACAGCCAAAACTCTAAACTTATTGATGATCCCACTTATTCTTGGCAGAAACACCCTCTTGATCAGCTTCAGAGGTAATCAGTTAAGCACAGGCCGGAAAAGGTTTCTAATCTTTTGATTGGCTAAGTATGGAAGGGAACTCTGTCTTGGGAAACTGGACATAGAGTCTTGTCCCAACCATGAAACCTAATTCCCATTAATGAGTCTATAAGACTCACTAGCATAGGCCTCAAGGAGAACAACTTGTTCCTCCTTGGTGAGTTCTTCTGCTTCTCCCTCGAAGAAGAACTCTGGGCCATAATACTCAGACAGGTATCTCACTCTCTTTCCATTTTTCAACTCCACAGTTGTTATCTCTTTGTAAGCAAATTCATCAGGGTGAGAGCCTTCAAGCAACAACTGGAGTTCACTCTTCTGAAGATCTTCAAGTCTTTTGTATAACAACCCCTTCTTGATCATTTTGTTCTTAAGAATAGATTGAGGGGTTGTCTTGGAGTTGTGAGCTCTGTTGAATTCTTCAATGATTTCCCAGGGTGAGACTACTATGGCCAACGTAATTGCAACATTCAAGGTCTTCTTCACTTGGGCATGATATCTACTTGGTATATTCTTCTTATGAATTCTAGAACTTACCCTGGGGTCTGGCCAGATCCGCACTCTTTCTCTTTGATGTTGAAAAGTATGTCTAAGAGTGTACAGCCTCAGAGCAGGTTTCTTCATTTCTTGAATGGATGAGGACTGAGCGAAATCCTTGTACCATCTTAAGAAACTGCTCATCGTGCTACTTCTGCTGTTCTGCTTCTTCAATCTTTACCTTCACCATCTGCATTGGCAAGTCAGGTGTAATCACTTGTTGACTTCTGTGCTCAGGTGTTTTAAGGTTGAGAACAACAGAGATGGGCAGACAATCTTCATCATCATCCTCTTCTTCATCTTCTTCTACCCTCAACACCCTTCTCCTCCTTCTAGATGTATCACTGGGTAAGGGTTGAGGTGGTTTTTAGGGTAAAGGAAGGTTTTGTGGGTTGAGTGGGGTGGCTTTGGTTTAGGGATAGATTTGGGAGATTTTAGAGATAAGGTTGTATTTGAGTGGGAGTGTGAGAAGACTGACTTAGCATTTTGGTGGTGAGTTTGGCTTGGAGATCTTTGCCATTTCATTTCTCTTCCCTGCACCTGCTTCATCCAGTGCTTCGATGATCAACCTTTATTATAGCCTCCAGCAGAGCAGATTTTCTTGGTTATCTCCAAGATACTGTCTCTGGACCAGGCCTTTATCTCTATCAATGATCTTCCAAGGTATTTGGCAATGAATCTGATCATTATCTCCAATCTTTCCCTTTCCAACACACTATAACCAGCCCATCTAGCTTGAATCTCTTCTATTTCTAGCCTTCTGATTCAGTGTCTAGTGTGGCTGTGTCATGACCTTGTCAAAAGAGCTGATCTATAATTTTATCCATGGATCTGCTGTGAGCTTCATTAGCATCTTTGACAAGATCTTCTAAGGATTTATCTTCATCAGCTTTTGACTCAGCATTTTTCTTCTTTTATATGTGATTAGCTGATCTTCCTTCTCTTTATCTATGATCAGCTGTTCTGAGATCAGTTCTTTCTCCACCTCCTTCTCTTTTGCAGGTTCTTTCTCATCTCAACTCTTTTTCTTTACTTTCTTTCACTGCCTTAGACTTGGAAGTCTCCCCCTTTTGGTTGCATTGGGATCAGGGGCTTGAAAGGCAGAAAGAGATTTTGAACAACATCATCAATGAGGGTTTGTAGATTTGAGGAGATCCTCTCATCAATGGCTTTATGCACTATGTCAGTGATGATGGGAGTGATGAGAGGTAAGGAGTTTTGAAAGATAGCAACCATCTGCTCAAAGGGGTTCTGTCCCTGAGAGGTGGTGCCAAAAGTAGTGGCTGGTGGCTCAGTTAGTGTGTAGGCTCAGTGTTTGGTGAACCTTCATTGAAGGTGCCATCTGTGGGGCTTTTGGGGTAGATGGACTTTGATCCTGAGACATTGTGGCTAGCAGCTCTTGAGTCTGCTCACCTCAGTCTCTAGGATGGTATTATGGGCTAATACATCATAGAAAAAGCCCAGGTCATCATCAATCTATGCTGAATCACCTGACCTCCTGATTGAATCAGGATGTACATGCTCTGAGTGTAGATCAGTAGAAGCATGTGCCCCTTGTTCTTGGTACTGGGGACTTCCTGCCTCAGGACTGTGTCCTTCATTGGCAGTTGCCTCTGGTAAGGTCTTATGGATGTTACCAACTTCATCCTGATCATTTACTGAATCAGTAGAAGTGGCAGCCTTACCAGATGTTCTAACCTCCGTTTCTACACTTGGAGATTGAACATTGTAACCCCTGTGCTGTGGGTTATCAGAAGCATTTTGGTCCTCCCCCTCAATGGTTGAGGTATTCCCAGTGGTAAGTGGTTTCTGGGGAGGGGGTGAGGAATGCAACTGACTCGGCACTTTAGCAATTATCAGTGTTGGCTTTGAGGGGCGGTTGCATGTGGAGATTGGTCCGAAGCAGATTGCACCCGGGGTGAGAGGTGCTCTTCAATGGTAACCCTCTCAATTGAGATAGGTTCCAGAAATGTGGGATCCCCAATTATGGTTCCAACAGGATCCTGTTGAGAGGATACATGTGCGGCTTCAGCAGGTTGAGTCTTGGACATAACTGGGGGGTTAGAACCAATATGTATTTCCTGTGTTTGTGGTACAGGGGCATCCTCAGGGGACTCATCTCCTGAGTAGCCTTTTTGGGCTTTTTGGATTTGGGTTTGGTGGGGACATTGGATCTGGAAGTGGAGGCTGTGGGTTCCCTCTGCTTGGGTTTTAGCATCCGGGCAGCCCTTTTAAAGTAGGGTCTGAGTTATGTCTGGAGTATACCTCAGCTAAAACAGCTGGAGCAGGGACTCCAAGACCAACAAGGCCATCAAATTTTATTGATTCAAAATTATGGCCATCAGAAACCTGGGATAAAGTAGCCATCTGTTTGCCACAGGTTTCTGAGCCAGATCCTTTAGTTCCATGAACACTATCTCAGAAAAATTTAGATTTTGGCGTTCAAAGATAGAGTACAATACGTGTTGCCATCGGGAAGACATCTGATCCTAAGAAGATGTCTTTGATGCAAGGCAGACATTCACCATATGAAAGATAAGTCGTTCAGCATCATGGAAGTGCTTTTTAAGTATGGTTGTAGCACTTAAGTCGCCTTCATACCCGTTATTGATGAAAGACATATCAGTGGTGCCTTTCGGGTATTCTTTAACATAGGTGCCATCATGCAAATTTAGGGTTTTGCGAATGATGTTGGAGGTGATGAGCACCTGTTTCTGGTTCACCAACGACTGGAGAGTGAGTTGGCTATCATTCTCACCAGTTATTACAGAGACGTTGGTCCAGAACTGGGTTAAGAATCAGGGTATATGGTAGGATCAGAAGAAAGGCTGTTCGGTATTGGGAATCCACCATAAGATCGATGGCATTGTCAAACTTGTTCCAGAAAGCCGATTTCGAAAGGTAGGAACACAGTGTGTCGGGGTTTTAGTTTCATGGTCGCCATTGTTGAGAGAGAAAAGGTTGAAAAACGGCTAATGAAACGTTTGGCTGTAGTGCAGGTATTTATAGGTTAAGAAAGGCTGAAAGAAAACGACTGAAAGTGTTGGTGTTGGCATCAGTTGTTATGAAACAACTAAAGACTTGGTTTTAACTATCAGACGTTTGAAAAAACTGAAGACTTGGTTTTAGTCATCAGTAGTTGTGAAACTACTGAAAACCTTGGTTTTGTCTTCAGCTATTGTAAACAACTGAGGACTTGGTATTAGTCATCAGTATGTGAAACTACTGAAGACATGGTTTTGTCATCAGCTGTTTAGGGTGAAACAGCAGTTTGTGGAAACAACTGAAGAGAAAATTCTCATCAGTAGTTTTCATCAATTCTTAGCTTTTCAGTTGTTTCATACTGTCCTCAACACTTACTCATTAGACTTTGTAGTTGTTTTCTGTTTTTCATAGGACATCAGTACTTATCTGTTTTTACTGACATCAGTAGTTATAACTACATCAGTACTTGTAACTGCATCAGTTTCTTTTAACAGAATAGTACATATTGTGACATGGTTACTAATGATCATCAGTACTTGTTTACTGAGATCATCAGTAGTTATCACTTATTCTAGCTGCAGCATACCAAGCCTTAACACAAGGTTTTGGAAACTTGAACTATCCAAAGGCTTAGTAAATATATCTGCAAGCTCATCAGCACTAGGCACAAACGTTGGATCAATCAGACCTTTTTCAAAACAATCCCTAATAAAATGGTGTCTGATCTCTATATGTTTGGTCCTCGAGTGCTGGACTGGATTCTTGACAATACATAGAGCTGAAGCACTATCCATTAATAATGGAGTCTTAGTCTCTGTAATGCCATAATCCAATAATTGGTTTTGAAGCCAGAGTACCTGAGATGTACAACTTGTAGCAGCATGTACTCTGCTTCAGTAGTGGATGTAGCAACAGATGTTTGTTTCTTACTCTGCCAAGAAATCAAACAGTTGCCTAGGAATTGACATCCACCAAAGTTGACTTTCTAGTTAACTTACACCCTGCATAGTCACTATCAGAAAAAGCAACTAATTTGCATGAGTGTCCAGTGGAATACCAAAGACCTAGAGATTGTGTACCTTGCAGATATCTAAAGATCCTCTTGACTGCAATCAAATGAGACTCTTTAGGAGCAGCCGAATCTAGCACAAACACAAGTTGCAAACATGATATCTGGTCTAGAAGCTGGTAAGTACATCAAGGACCCAATCATACATCTGTAAAGTGTTTCATCAACAGCTTTACCTTTCTGATCTGCATCCAGTTGTGTGGTGTTGCACATGGGAGTAGAACAGGGCTTACAATTTTGTAAATCAAACTTATTCAAAAGTTCTTTTGTATATTTTGATTGACGAATAAAGGTTCCATCAGCCTTTTGTTTGATTTGCAAGCCTAGAAAGAACTGTAATTCTCCCATTACACTCATTTCAAACTTTTGTTTCATTAACTTGTAAAATCATCACACAACTGGGGATCAGAGGATGCAAAAAAATATCATCAACATAAATTTGAACAAGTAGCTTATGTTGATCCACTTTCTTAATAAACAAAGTTTTATCTATGGAGCCTCTAGTGAAATTATTTTTAAGAAGAAAATTTGAAAGTGTTTCATACCAGGCTCCAGGAGCTTGCTTCAACCCATAAAGAGCCTTATCAAGTTGATACACCCAATCAGGATGTTTTTGTCCTCAAAACCTGGTGGTTGACACACATAAATCTTTTTTTATTTTACCATATAAAAATGCACTTTTGACATCCATTTGAAAAACTTTAAGATTGTGGAATGCAGCATAGGCTAAGAACAATCTAATTGCCTCTAGTCTGGCTACAGGGGCAAAGGTTTCATCATAATCAATACCTTCTTCTTGTGAAAACCTTGTACAACTAGTCTAGCCTGTTCTTGACAATAAGCCCATTTTCATCAGTTTTATTCCTAAACACCCATTTAGTGCCTATTGCACACTTATCTAGGGGTAGAGGAACCAGTTCCCACACTTGCTGCTTTGTGAACTGAAGTAGCTCAAGCTGCATGGCTTCAACCCATCCATTGTCTCTCAAAGCAACATGATAGTTCTTTGGCTCTAGCTGACTGATGAAGAGAGCATAGAAGCAGAAGTTAGACAATTGACTTCTAGTTGAGACACCAGCATTGATATCACCAATGATTTGAGACATGGGGTGATTCTTCAGCTCTTGGTATACTATAAGATCAGTGCAAGTTTTTGTAGCCGGTTTAGCAGCAGCAGATGGTGATCCAGATTCTTGAAACCAAGTATTAGATGGCAAGTCAAATGATGTAGAGGAGTCAGAAATCTCATCAGCATTTGTTGTGGATAGAGCTACAGAAGCTACAGGAACATCAAGTTTAGCAGACTCAGGCAGTTGGTCACTAAACTTGAAAAGGTGAGTACTGATATCATCATCATCTTCAGTACCACTAGGTGGAAGACTTGCTGCAGAAGATGATTTATCCACATGATCTGCAACAGCTGGAGGTTGATAAGGAACATATTGCAGTATGTCCAGATCAAACAACTCCACAGGGTTTTGTGGAATTTTATCCTTAGGAGATTCATTGAATTTCACATGCAATGTTTCTTCAACTATCTTTGTTCTGCAGTTGAAGACTCTGTAAGCCTTGCATGTGGATGAATAACCTACAAAATACCCTGCATCCACCTTAGGATCAAATTTGTGGAGTTGATCCTTTGTGTTGAGAATGAAACAAGGACACCCAAAGGCTTTGAAGAATGAAATTAGAGGAGCCAAATGATGTAGAACTTCATATGGAGTCTTCATCGACCTCTGATTTACTAACACTCTATTCTGCACATAGCAAGCTGTGTTAACAGCTTCAACCCAAAAGGTCAATGGCAGACCAGAGTCAGATAAATAGACCTTGCAGCTTCAATTAGGGTCCTGTTCTTTCTCTCCACTACTCTATTTTGTTCTAGAGTCCTTGGGATGCTAAACTGCCTCTTGATTCCTTTTGATAGATAAAAATCATCAAGTGTATGGTTTCTGAATTCAGTTCCATTATCACTCCTTATACACTTGACTGATAGGGAATACTGCTTCTCAACATACAACACAAAGTTTATAATCGTCTGAGAAACCTAAACCTTTGAATGCAAGAAGAAAGTCTATACAAATCTGGAGTAATCATCCACAATTACTAGACAGTATTTCTTCTTTGCCATGCTCATCACTCTCATAGGACCAAATAGATCCATGTGCAGTAACTACAAGCAGGCAGTGGACTTAGGTTCTTTAATAGGAGGGAATGAAACTTTGTGTTGTTTTCCTTTTAGACAAGTAGTGCAGGTTTCATCACAGTGGAACTCCTTTATTGGTAGAACTCTCACTAAACTATTGTGGATCAGCTGATTCATGTTTTTGAGATTAACATGACCCAGCCTTCTATGCCACAGTTTAGATTCCTGAGGAGAGGCTTTGGAGAACAGACAAGGATGACCCTTCAAATCAATCTTCTTTGACAAATCCAAGGTATATACTCTTCCAATCCTGTTGGCCTTCAGGAGAGTATGATAATCCAATACCTTGTCAATCAGCCTCAGAACTTGGGAAGACAGAATCCTGCAGTTCTGGCTTGTGAAAAGTGCAACATGCCCTTTATCACACATCTGACTGACACTCAGTAGATTATACTTGAGATTCTCCACATGGTTAACATCATCAAATCTGATATCTCCATTAGACACGTATCCTTTCCTGATGATGTAACCCTTGGCATCATTTCCAAATGAAACAAATCCCTTCTTTCCTTGAGAGTAGTCATTAAGAAGAGAATTGCTCCCAGTCATATGCATAGATCCTCCACTGTCTTCATACCAGATGCTCCTTTGGCATGCTGAAGAACCCTGCATTTATCATAAAGAACTAGTTAGGTTTTGAGACCCAAACCTTTTTTGGTTTCGGGTCTGTTTTCATCAACAGATTTAACCATAACTTGTTTCTTATGATTAACAGCTGATGAAGAAGGAGATGGTGCTGAAATGGATTCCTTGGATTTGGGCTTGGAATGCCTTTTCAGTGGTTTGATCACAGGTGCATCTAGTTGGTTAACTCTCCCCAACAAATGCTGAACCATCATAACAAGTTGTGTTTGATTTGTAGCCAAAGCTTTCAGCTCTTGTGACATATCAGTACTTGTGTATGATGAGTTCCTGTGGCCCACCATTTCCTCCTTGAAATTCACAGACTTAGTCTGATGTTTTTCATGAGGAGCACTATCAGCTGTTTTATGATAAACCCTATCCTTCTTTTTGGATTTGGATGAAGGCTTGGGTTTATCACATTGGGATGACTGTGGTACAAACTTGGTCTCAAACTCATTTTTCATTTCATCCATCTGGATTTTAATGAGCTTATCTCTATTGAGTTTGGAACCCTTTCTGTACCAACATTCATCAGAAAGGTGATTGAATTTACCACATATTTCACATGGCTTATTCTTCATCTTGAATTGATCAACTGCTGATGTGGAAACTACTGAAGGTGTGCTCTTCAGTACTTTCCTCCTTTTAGTACTTGTGTTAAGTACTGAAGGATCTGTAACAACTGAAGACTTGTTCTTCAGCTGTTCACTATCAGCAGTTGTTAATCCTTTTATTTCAGCTGATTTGAAATGCTTTTCAGATGTTGTGTCTTTCCCTTCAGTGCTTGAGATACTTTGAGGGACAACATCAGAAGTACTCAGCTTCATGTGCTTATCAGTAGTGGACCCATCAGGCAATTGATTTGCTGAGGTATCAACACTGATTTCATCTTGTGATTTTGGGTGATCACTTGAGGATGATGCACATGATGATGTGGTTTGGAAATTACTTTCACCTTCAGGTTTTACTATTGATTTTGGAGTAAAATCTGTAGGTGGTGCAATATGGTTGTAACCTATTCCAAACTTGACATTCGAAGCAGATTGCTTGCTGAGCAGCATTTCAAATCCCTTGCAGGATGATACCCAGCGGTCACACTCAACTTGGGTAATTGCAAGTTTTTCTTTGAGTTCTCTGTGGTTCTCAAGAATGACCTCTAGTTTGCTCAAGCTCAAGATTTTGATTAATTAAAGCTATATTTGCCTCTCTAATAGAGATAAATGCAGCTATGCAAGATTCAGGACATAGCTTGGCCTTAGCCTCAGAGGATACCTGGGTTATCTGTGATGAAGATGCATTGGAGCATGAACTCTCAGTAGACTCCAGGGCCATGAGAGCTAGATTCCCAAAAGGATGTGCACCACCATGTTGACCATAACCAGCAAATAATTGCTCATTACCAGAGAGATCATCTGGTAAACTGCTCCAGTCAACAACACTAGGGGTGAAGAAGCTGTGATGAGGTTGTGATTTAGATGATTGAGATGGTAGAGGCTCAGGTAAGGCTTGAGGTTGTTGTGCAATAGGAACTTGAACTTGATTTGGCTGAGGCATATAATAGCAGGGATATGTGAAAGAATTGATCTGCCTAAGATACATATTAGATTGATGTGGCTAGTGTGATATGATCCAAGTCGGGTCATACCCAATAACAAGCCAAACAAACACCGACAAATATTTATTTGTTGATTAGATCAAAACAAATAAATGTAAACACCAATTTAGAAACCGGGTTTTCTAAATCATTGCTTTTGCAAATGAACAAGTTTATATATATATATTTGTTCATATGGGATTATTTGTTCATTTTAAATTAGTTAAACAATGACAAATAATAGCATGTGTGTTAGTCATATAAAATTAAAATGGTTTAATTTTATATTATAAGGATGCAAGAGTATGTAATTTTAAAAACTTTTGAAACAAAATAGGAGTGCAAAGGGAGCCAAAATCGGCCGCCCCTTTGTCTTGGAGGTTCCCCTTTTTTGGGTTCCAAGGCCATGCAATAACTCCTCTCAAGCTTTCTCTTGCATTCTCTTGATTCACACACACACACTCAAGACCACTTCTCTTTCTTTTCTTACTCAAGGATCTCGGTTTTGAGCAAAGAAATCCAGAATTTTTCAGCTTAGCAAAGAAGTGTTCTTGGCTGAAAAGATTCAACAAGAGGAGAGCTCTTCAAGTTGGTGTTGCAAGCCCTAGCAAACGAAGGTGTTTGTACAAGCTTGGGGTATCACTCCTTGAGGTTTTCTTGGTTGAAAACTCAGCCACAAGTCATCTTTCACAGCTCTCATCTTTGGTTTTTAGGAAGCTACAAGGTGTATATTCTTCTAAGTTTCATATGTCCTTTGTTGTATGCATTTGTATAATGATCCATGGCTTGGGGTTGTTTATTAATGGGTTTAATTATCATCTTATTAACATGTTTTAAAATCTAAATCCGCTGCGTTTTTCATATACTACAAGAGAATATGAACTTTGATAAACATGTTAAAACCCCTACAATATGGATATGACATTGGACCCTGAGGGACAAAATATGCAGGAGATATAGGTTGTGAATGATGACCAGAACTAGCAGGATGTTGCCCTTTGTTTTGTGAACTATTGCTTGGAAAAGTCATAAAGGGTGCAGAGGAGTTAGATCCAGTTGATCTACACTCTCTTGCAAAGTGCCCAAGCCTGTGGCATTTGTGACACCTCAACTTACTCTTGTCAAAACCAACTTTGGTTTTGCCAGAGAAATCTGGAAATTTCCTACCAGTTCTCTTGTAGATTTTTTGAGATCTGATATTAATCAAGGTCATTTGGCTCAGAATATCCATCTCTTCTAAGTCATCATCAGCAATACCTTTCAAATCATCCATAATGAAGCACAAATTGTCACTATTACAACCTGACTGACTATCAACACTAACAAATGCATAATCAAAACTGTTTGAAGAGAAATCTATATGCTCATCATAATGGCTTTCTGATGCAGCATATTCTGACTCATGACCAACCAAGGCAGTGTTCCCTGGTTAAAGTCATTAGTGATCTTTCCTGATGATTCCAGTTTCCTTTTCTGCTCTATCTCTCTTTCAAATGTAAGTAGTTTCCCATGGAGTTGGGTGAGAGAAAGGCTATCCAGATTTGCACTGGAGCGTAGGACAATGGTATATGTGTCCCATCTCTCAGGCAGTGATCTGAGGAATCTGTTGTTCATCTGGCTATTAGTGTATTCATGTTTGACCATTTTCAGCTCAGAGATCAAACAGGAAAAATGCTCAAACTGTTGAGTCAGTGTCTCACCCTTCCTATGAGAGAATGTCTCATATTGTTAGGCAAGGATTTCTCTGTTGTTTGCTAAGACCTCATCTGTTCCACCAAATTGTTCTTTCAATGCATTCCAGAGGTCATGAGCAGTTTCATGATGCATAAGCCCAGAATAGATTTCATTAGGCAGAGCCATGGCCAGAATACCATGCGCTTTAGCATCAATCTCAAATAGTTTTCGATCCTCATCTGAGTATTGTTCCTTCTTCTTTGGAACCATTTGGTTGGTTTCCGGATTGTTCACCATAGGCTTTTGTGGACCATCTACCACAGATGTCCAACAACCTAATCTGTTAACAGACAGGTGATGAAGCATTCTTTGTTGCCATATGTTATACTCAGTCCTAACTAGCATTGGAGGCTTGGTTGAGGAACCGGTATTGTGAGGGTCATTAGAAGGAGTAGTCATTCTCAGATTCAACCAAATTTAATTAAGTTTTAACTGATTTAGAACAAAATACAACAAACCAATATGAACCAGAGAAAACTCAAAGCAAATAACCGAAAGCAGCAGAAATTCAATGATCTATAACCAATTCTTGCAAATATGCTAATTCAATCAATTAAAACTTAATTGAATTTGGTTGAATCTGAGAATGACTACTCCTTCTAATGACCCTCACAATACCGGTTCCTTCTAATGACCCTCGCAAATATGCTAATTCAATCAATTAAAACTTAATTGCAAGTATGCTAATTCTAATGATCTATAACCAATTCTTGCAAATATTCTGTTTGCAGAATTCTCTCTCTCTATAACCGTTTACTCTTATATTGAATATCAATTGTGTTCTTGTGAATTGTCTAATTCATTGTTCGAATTCCGCTGCGATACTCTCTAATCAATCAAACTTAGATCACTGATCCTAACAAATGGTATCAGAGCCGGTTAATCATTGATTGATCTAACAATTGATCATTGAAACTGCTATTCGATATCTATGTTTGATTGAATTAGCATATTTGCAAGAACTGGTTATAGATAATTGAATCTCTACTGCTTTCGTTATCTGCTTCGAGTTTTCTCTTGGTTCAAATTGGTTTGTTGTGTTTTGTTCTAAATCTGTTAAAACTTAATTGAATTTGGTTGAATCTGAGATTGACTACTCCTTCTAATGACCCTCACAATACCGGTTCCTCAACCAAGCCTCCGATGCTGGTTAGGACTGAGTATAACATATGGCAACGAAGAAAGCTTCATCACCTGTCTGTTAACAGTTCAGGTTGTTGGACATCTGTGGTACATGGTCCACACAAGCCTATGGTGAACAATCCGAAACCAATCAAATGCTTCCGACGAAGAAGGAACAATACTCAGATGAGGATCGGAAACTGTTTGAGTTTGATGCTAAAGCGCATGGTATTCTGGCCATGGCTCTGCCTAATGAAATCTATTCTGGGCTTATGCATCATGAAACTGCTCATGACCTCTGGAATGCATTGAAAGAACAATTTGGTGGAACAGATGAGGTCTTAGCAAACAACAGAGAAATCCTTGCCTAACAATATGAGACATTCTCTCATAGGAAGGGTGAGACACTGACTCAACAGTTTGAGCATTTTTCCTGTCTGATCTCTGAGCTGAAAATGGTCAAACATGAATACACTAATAGCCAGATGAACAACAGATTCCTCAGATCACTTCCTGAGAGATGGGACACATATACCATTGTCCTACGCTCTAGTGCAAATCTGGATAGCCTATCTCTCACCCAACTCCATGGGAAACTACTTACATTTGAAAGAGAGATAGAGTAGAAAAGGAAACTGGCATCATCAGGAAAGATCACTGATGACTTTAACCAGGGAACACTGCCTTGGTTGGTCATGAGTCAGAATATGCTGCATCAGAAAGCCATTATGATGAGCATATAGATTTCTCTTCAACAGTTTTGATTATGCATTTGTTAGTGTTGATAGTCAGTCAGGTTGTAATAGTGACATTTGTGCTTCATTATGGATGATTTGAAAGGTATTGCTGATGATGACTTAGAAGAGATGGATATTCTGAGCCAAATGGCCTTGATTAATATCAGATCTCAAAAAATCTACAAGAGAACTGGTAGGAAATTTCCAGATTTCTCTGGCAAAACCAAAGTTGGTTTTGACAAGAGTAAGTTGAGGTGTCACAAATGCCACAGGCTTGGGCACTTTGCAAGAGAGTGTAGATCAACTGGATCTAACTCCTCTGCACCCTTTATGACTTTTCCAAGCAATAGTTTACAAAACAAAGGGCAACATCCTGCTAGTTCTGGTCATCATTCACAACCTATATCTCCTGCATATTTTGTCCCTCAGGGTCCAATGTCATATCCATATTGTAGGGGTTTTAACATGTTTATCAAAGTTCATATTCTTGTAGTATATGAAAAACGCAGCGGATTTAGATTTTAAAACATGTTAATAAGATGATAATTAAACCCATTTAATAAACAACCCCAAGCCATGGATCATTATACAAATGCATACAACAAAGGACATATGAAACTTAGAAGAATATACAACCTTGTAGCTTCCTAAAAACCAAAGATGAGAGCTGTGAAAGATGACTTGTGGCTGAGTTTTCAACCAAGAAAACCTCAAGGAGTGATACCCCAAGCTTGTACAAACACCTTCGTTTGCTAGGGCTTGCAACACCAACTTGAAGAGCTCTCCTCTTGTTGAATCTTTTCAGCCAAGAACACTTCTTTGCTAAGCTGAAAAATTCTGGATTTCTTTGCTCAAAACCGAGATCCTTGAGTAAGAAAAGAAAGAGAAGTGGTCTTGAGTGTGTGTGTGTGAATCAAGAGAATGCAAGAGAAAGCTTGAGAGGAGTTATTGCATGGCCTTGGAACCCAAAAAAGGGGAACCTCCAAGACAAAGGGGCGGCCGATTTTGGCTCCCTTTGCACTCCTATTTTGTTTCAAAAGTTTTTAAAATTACATACTCTTGCATCCTTATAATATAAAATTAAACCATTTTAATTTTATATGACTAACACACATGCTATTATTTGTCATTGTTTAACTAATTTAAAATGAACAAATAATCCCTATGAACAAATATATATATATATATATAAACTTGTTCATTTGCAAAAGCAATGATTTAGAAAACCCGGTTTCTAAATTGGTGTTTACATTTATTTGTTTTGATCTAATCAACAAATAAATATTTGTCGGTGTTTGTTTGGCTTGTTATTGGGTATGACCCGACTTGGATCATATCACACTAGCCACATCAATCTAATATGTATCTTGGGCAGATCAATTCTTTCACATATCCCTGCTATTATATGCCTCAGCCAAATCAAGTTCAAGTTCCTATTGCACAACAACCTCAAGCCTTACCTGAGCCTCTACCATCTCAATCATCTAAATCACAACCTCATCACAGCTTCTTCACCCCTGGTGTTGTTGACTGGAGCAGTTTACCAGATGATCTCTCTGGTAATGAGCAATTATTTACTGGTTATGGTCAACATGGTGGTGCACATCCTTTTGGGAATCTAGCTCTCATGGCCCTGGAGTCTACTGAGAGTTCATGCTCCAATGCATCTTCATCACAGATAACCCAGGTATCCTCTGAGGCTAAGGCCAAGCTATGTCCTGAATCTTGCATAGCTGCATTTATCTCTATTAGAGAGGCAAATATAGCTTTAATTAATCAAAATCTGGAGCTTGAGCAAACTAGAGGTCATTCTTGAGAACCATAGAGAACTCAAAGAAAAACTTGCAGTTACCCAAGTTGAGTGTGACCGCTGGGTGTCATCCTGCAAGGGATTTGAAATGCTGCTCAGCAAGCAATCTGCTTCGAATGTGAAGTTTGGAATGGTTACAACCACGTTGCACCACCAATAGATTTTACTCCAAAACCAATAGTAAAATCTGAAGGGGAAAGCAATTTCCAAACCATATTATCATGCGCATCATCCTCAAGTGATTTCCCAAAATCACAAGATGAAATCAGTGTTGATACCTCAGTAAATCAATTGGCTGATGGGTTAATTTCTGATAAGCACATGAAGCTGAGTACTTCAGATGTTGTCCCTCAAAGTACTTCAAGTACTGAAGGGCAAGTTACAATAACTGAAAAGCATTTCAAATCAGCTGAAATAAAAGGATTAACAACTGCTGATAAAGAACAGCTGAAGAACAAGTCTTCAGTTGTTACAGATCCTTCAGTACTAAACAAAAGTACTGAAATGAGGAAAGTACTGAAGAGAACACCTTCAGTAGTTTCCACATCAGCAGTTGATCAATCCAAGATAAAGAATAAGCCATGTGAAATATGTGGTAAATTCAATCATCTTTCTGATGAATGTTGGTACAAAAAGGGTTCCAAATTCAACAGAGATAAGCTCGTTAAAATCCAGATGGATGAAATGAAAACTAAGTTTGAGACAAGTTTGTACCATAATCATCCCATTGTGATAAACCCAAGACTTCAACAAAATCCAAAAAGAAGGATAGGGTTCATCACAAAACAACTGATAGTGCTCCTAATGATAAACATCAGACTAAGTCTGTGAATTTTAAGGAGAAAATGGTGGGTCACAGGAACTCATCAAACACAAGTATTGATATGTCACAAGAGCTGAAAGCTTTGGCTACAAATCAGACACAACTTGTTATGATGGTTCAGCATTTGTTGGGGAGAGTTAACCAACTAGATGCACCTGTGATCAAACTACTAAAAAGGCATTCTAAGCCCAAATCCAAGGAATCCATTTCAGTACCATCTCCTTCTTCATCAGCTGTTAATCATAAGAAACAAGTTATGGTTACATCTGTTGATGAAAACAGACCCAAAACCAAAAAGGTTTGGGTCTCTAAACCTAACTAGTTACTTTTGATGAATGCAGGGTTCTTCAGCATGCCAAAGGAGCATCTGGTATGTGGACAGTGGAGGATCTATGCATATGACTGGGAGCAGTTCTCTTCTTAATGACTACTCTCAAGGAAAGAAGGATTTGTTTCATTTGGAAATGATGCCAAGGGTTACATCATTGGGAAAGGATTTGTGTCTAATGGACAAATCTGGTTTGATGATGTTAACCATGTGGAGAATCTCAAGTATAATCTGCTGAGTGTTAGTCAGATGTGTGATAAAGGGCATGTTGCACTTTTCACAAGCCAGAACTACAGGATTCTGTCTTCCCAAGTTCTGAGGCTGATTGACAAGGTATTGGATGAACATACTCTCCTGAAGGCCAACAGGATTGGAAGAGTATATGCCTTGGATTTGTCAATAAAGATTGATTTGAAGGGTCATCCATGCCTGTTCTCCAAAGCCTCTCCTCAGGAATCTAAACTGTGTCATAGAAGGCTGGGTCATGTTAATCTCAAAAACATGAATCAACTGATCCACAATAGTTTAATGAGAGGTCTACCAATAAAGGAGTTCCACTATGATGAAACCTACACTGCTTGTTTAAAAGGAAAACAGCACAAAGTCTCATTCCCTCCTATTGAAGAACCTAAGTCCACTTCCTGCTTGCAGTTACTGCACATGGATCTATTTGGTCCTGTGAGAGTGATGAGCATGACGAAGAAGAAATAATGTCTGGTAATTGTGGATGATTACTCCAGATTTGTATGAACTTTCTTTCTGCATTCAAAGGATGAGGTTGTTCAGAAGATTATAAACTTTGTGTTGTATGTTGAGAAGCAGTATTCCCTATCAGTCAAGTGTATAAGGAGTGACAATGGAACAGAATTCAGAAACCATACACTTGATGATTTTTATCTCTCAAAGGGAATCAAGAGGCAGTTTAGCATCCCAAGGACTCCAGAACAAAATGGAGTAGTGGAGAGAAAGAACAGGACCTTAATTGAAGCTGCAAGGTCTATGTTGGCTGACTCTGTTTGCCATTGACCTTTTGGGCTGAAGCTGTTAATACAACTTGCTATGTGCAAAATAGAGTGCTAGTAAATCAGAGGTTGATGAAGACTCCATATGACGTTCTACATCATTTGGCTCCATTGATTCCATTTTTCAGAGCCTTTGGGTGTCCTTGTTTCATTCTCAACACAAAGGATCAACTCCACAAATTTGATCCTAAGGTGGATGCAGGGTATTTTGTTGGTTATTCATCTACTTGCAAGGCATACAGAGTCTTCAAATGCCGAACAAAGATAGTTGAAGAGACTCTGCATGTGAAGTTTAATGAATCTCCAAAGGACAAGATTCCACAAAACCCTATGGAGTTATTTTATTTGGACATACTGTAATATGTTCCTTATCAACCTTCAGTTGTTGCAAATCATGTGGATAAATCATCTTCTATAGCATGTCTTCCACCTGGTGGTACTAAAGATGATGATGATATCAGTACTCACCTTTTCAAGTTTAGTGACCAACTGCCTGTGTCTACTAAACTTGATGTTCTTGTAGCTTCAGTAGCTCTATCCACAACAAATGCTGATGAGATTTCTGATTTCTCTACATCATTTGACTTGCCATCTAATACTTGGTTTCAAGAATCTGGATCAACATCTGTTGCTGCTGAGCCTACTACAAACACTTGCACTGATCTCATAGTGTACCAAGAGCTGAAGAATCACCCCATGTCTCAAATCATTGGTGATATCAATGCTGGTGTCTCAACCAGCAGTCAATTGTCAAAACTTCTGCTTATATGCTCTTTTCATCAGTTAGCTAGAGCCAAAGAACTATCATTTTGCTTTGAGAGACAATGGATGGGTTGAAGCCATGCAGCTTGAGCTACTTTAGTTCAAAAAGCAGCAAGTGTGGGAATTGGTTCCTCTACCCCCAGGTAAGTGTGCAATAGGCACTAAATGGGTGTTTAGGAATATAACTGATGAAAATGGGCTTATTGTCAAGAACAAGGCTAGACTGGTTGTACAAGGGTTTTCTCAAGAAGAAGGTATTGATTATGATGAAACCTTTACCCCTGTAGCCAGACTAGAGGCAATTAGATTGTTCTTAGCCTATGCTGCATTCCACAATCTTAAAGTTTTTCAAATGGATGTCAAAAGTGCATTTTTATATGGTAAAATAAAAGAAGAGGTTTATGTGTGTCAACCACCAGGTTTTGAGGACAATAAACATCCTGATTGGGTGTATCAACTTGATAAGGCTCTTTATGGGTTGAAGCAAGCTCCTGGAGCCTGGTATGAAACACTTTCAAATTTTCTTCTTAAAAATAATTTCACTAGAGGCTCCATAGATAAAACTTTGTTTATTAAGAAAGTGGATCAGCATAAGCTACTTGTTCAAATTTATGTTGATGATATTATTTTTGCATCCTCTGATCCCCAGTTGTGTGATGATTTTACAAGTTTAATGAAACAAAAGTTTGAAATGAGTGCAATGGGAGAATTACAGTTCTTTCTAGGCTTGCAAATCAAACAAAAGGCTGATGGAACCTTTATTCGTCAATCAAAATATACAAAAGAACTTTTGAATAAGTTTGATTTACAAAATTGTAAGCCCTGTTCTACTCCCATGTGCAACACCACACAACTAGATGCAGATCAGAATGGTAAAGTTGTTGATGAAACACTTTACAGATGTATGATTGGGTCATTGATGTACTTAACAGCTTCTAGACCAGATATCATGTTTGCAACTTGTGTTTGTGCTAGATTTCAGCTGCTCCTAAAGAGTCTCATTTGATTGCAGTCAAGAGGATCTTTAGATATCTGCAAGGTACACAATCTCTAGGTTTATGGTATTCCACTGGACACTCTTGCAAATTAGTTGTTTTTTCTGATAGTGACTATGCAGGGTGTAAGTTAACCAGAAAGTCAACTTCTGGTGGATGTCAATTCCTAGGCAACTGTTTGATTTCTTGGCAGAGTAAGAAACAAACATCTGTTGCTACATCCACTGCTGAAGTAGAGTACATTGCTGCTGCAAGCTGTACTTCTCAGGTACTCTGGCTTCAGAACCAACTTTTGGATTATGGCATTACAGAGACTAAGACTCCATTATTAATGGACAGTGCTTCAGCTCTTTGCATTGTCAAGAATCCTGTCCAGCACTCTAGGACCAAACATATAGAGATCAGACATCATTTTATTAGGGACTGTTTTGAAAAAGGTCTCATTGATCCAAAGTTTGTGCCTAGTGCTGATGAGCTTGCAGACATTTTTACTAAGCCTTTGGATAGTTCAACTTTCCAAAACCTTGTGTTAAGGCTTGGTATGCTGCAGCTAGAATAAGTGACAACTACTGATGATCTCAGTAAACAAGTACTGATGATCATTAGTAAACGTCACAAATAAGTACTGATTCTGTTACAAACTACTGTTGTTAGTAAAAACAGATAAGTACTGTTGTCCTATGAAACAACTGAAAACAGCCAAAAAGACTGATGAGTAAGTGTTGAGGATAGTTTGAAACAGCTGAAAAGCTAAGAATTGACGAAAACTACCGATGGGAATTTTCTCTTCAGTTGTTTCTAAAACTGCTGTTTCATCTTAAACAACTGAAGCAAAACCAATGTATTCAGTAGTTTCACAACTACTGATGACTACACCAAGTCTTCAGTCGTTTACAACAACTGATGACAAAACCATGTCGTCAGTAGTTTCACAACTACTAATGCCTAACACCAAATCCTCAGTTGTTTCCAACATCTGAAGTCAAAACCATGGTTTTTCAGTAGTTTTATAACTACTAATGACTAAAACCAAGACTTCAGTTGTTTCAACCTCTGAAGGTTAATACCACGTCATCAGTCGTTTAAAATTACTGTGACTAACACCAAACCCTTCAGTTGCTTTATAACCCTACCCAATAAATACCTAATCTTACAAAGCTTCATCATCTCAAACCTAACGTTCAAAAACTCCGAACCTTCTCTCACATTAATGGCGAACATGCAGCTTAAACCACGACACAACTGTGTTGCCTACCTTACCAAATCACCTTTCTGGATGAAGTTTGATACTGCTATTGATCTAATGGTCCTTCTCCATACAAAATGCCCTTCTTTATCAATCCTACCATTTATGCCGAATCCCTAAAACAGTTCTGGACGAATGTCACCCTTACCACTGGGGAGAATGACACTGAGTCTCTCCAGTCGTTGGTCAACTCCCGAAAGGTGGTCATCACTCCGACAATCCTTCGCCAAACCCTACACCTGGATGATGCCACCTTCCCCGCTAGATATTCAAAGGGCATCACTGATCTATCCTTTGCCCAACATGGATACCAGGGTAATCTCAGGGCTTCTACCATCTTAAAGAGGCATTTCCATGACGCAGAACGCCTTATTTTTCATATGGTGAATGTCTGCCTAGCCCCTAAGAGTTCGTCTTGGGATCAAATGTCAACCAGGTGGCAGCAGGTATTCTTCTCTATCCTTGAGCAACAAAACTTAAATTTTTCTGAAATATTATTTCTTGAACTTAAGGATATGGTCCTAAAACCTATTGCTAACCGATGGATATTATATCCACGGTTCATAATGGGCATAATAGAGAACCAGCTGAAAGCTGATGGACTTGTTGGCCTTGGAGTCCCTGCCATGGCTGTCTTGCTGAAGTATACTCCAGGCACAACTTTGACCAGTCACTCAAACAGGCTGCCAAGCTACGAAAACCCACGTAGCTGGAACCCACAACCACCACCTCCAAATCCAAAGTCCCTACCAAACCCAAACACAAGAAACCCAAAAAGGCTGCTCCGGGAAATGAGTCCCCTGAGGATGCCCCTGCAACACAAACGCATGATATATCTACTGGTCATAACCCCCCAGTAGATACACGTACTCACCTACCCTCAACCGCTTAGGCTTCCTCTCAACAGGAGCCTGTAGCAACCACATTTGGGGCACCTATACATCTGGAACCTTCCTCATTTGAGGAGGTTACCATTGAAACGCACCACTCTCCCCGGGTGCATACTGCCTTCACACCATCTCCCACTGCAACCGCCCCCCAAAGTCCTACCATAATAGTTGCGAAAGTGCTAACTCAGTTGCATTCCTCATCCCCTCCCCAGATACCAATCAAAACTGGGATAGCCTCAACCATTGAGGGGGAGGACCAAAGTGCTTCTGATAACCCACAGCACAGGGGTTACAATGTTCAATCTCCAAGTGTAGAAAAGGAGATTCGAACTTCTGGTGAGGCTGCTCTTCTCCTGCTTCAGCAAATGATCAGGATGAAGTTGGTACCATCCATAAGACCTCACCAGAGGCAACTGCCGATGAAGGACATAGTCCTGAGGAAGGAAGTCCCCAGTACCAAGAACAAGGGGCACATGCTACTACTGATCTACACTCAGAGCATGTACATCCTGATTCAATCAGGAGGTCAGGTGATTTAGCACAGAATAATGATGACCTGGGCTTTTTCTATGATGTTCTAGCCCACAATACCATCCTAGAGAATGAGGTGAGCAGACTCAAAGAGCTGCTTGCCAACATGTCTCAGGATCAAAGACCATCTACCCCACCAACCCCACAGATGGCACCTTAAATTGAAGGTTTACCAAACACTGAGCCTACACACATAACTGAGCCACCAGCCTCTGCTTTCGGCACCATCTCTCAGGGACAGAACCCCTCTGAGCAGATGGTTGCTATCTTTCAAAACTCCTTACCTCTCATCACTCCCATCATCACTGACATAGTGCATAAAGCCATTGATGAGAGGATTCCCTCAAATCTACAAACCCTTATTGATGATGTTGTTCATAAATCTCTTTCTACCTACCAAACCCCTGATTCCAATGCAACCAAAAAGGGGGAGACTGCAAAGTCAAAGGCAGTGAAAGACAAGAAAAGAAAGAGAGTTGATGCTGAGAAAGAGCCTGAAACAGAGAAACAACCTGAGAAAGAAAAGGAGGTTGAGAAAGAACTCATCTCAGAGCAGTTAATTACATATAAAAGAAAGAAAAGTGCTGAGTCAGGAGCTGATGAAGAGAAATCATTAGAAGACCTTGTTAAAGATGCTGATGAAGCTCATAGCAGATCAATGGATACAATTATAGATCAGCTATTTAGACATGGTCATGACACAGCCACATTAGACTCTGAGATCAGAAGGCTGGAAATAGAAGAGATACAATCAAGATGGGCCGGTTATAGTGTGATGGAAAGGGAGAGATTGGAAATCATGATCAGGTTCATAGCTAAATATCTTGGAAGATCATTGATTGAAATCAAGTCATGGTCCAGGGACAGCATCTTGGCAATAACCACCAAGATCTATTCGTCTGAAGTATATACCAAAGGGCTGGTCATTGAAGCTTTGAATGAAGCTGGTGTTCGGAGCAGGACTGAACTGGTCAAACAATCCAAAGCCTCACTTACATCTAAAATGCTAGAACAGCCTGTCAACATTCCCACACCAAAACCACCACAACCACAACCCACTAAACAAATTCCCTTACCCACAAAACCAATAGCCGATGATGTACCCCAGAAGAGGAAGAGAAGGGTACTGAGGCTAGAAGAGGAAGAAGAAGATAATGATGAAGATGAAGATAGGCTGCCAATCTCAGCTGTTATACAGTTGCCTAAGGCCATAAGTCACCCTCCAACAATTACTCCTGAATCTCAAAGACAAATTGTGAAAATGAGGTTAGAAGAAGAAGAGCTTCACAAACAACATGATGAGGAATTATTGAGAAGAGTCGACAAAGCATATGCTGCCACATCTTCAATCATCAATATGAAGAAACATGCTCAGAGATTATACACTCCCAGACACACATTTCAATATCATAAAGAGAGAGTGAGGATTTGGCCTGATCCCAGGGTGTCTCATAGGATTCAAAAGAAAAATATTCCACAGAGATACATTGGCCAAGTAAAGAAGATTGTAGATGAAGTGATCTCTCTGGCCTTTGTAGTATCACCTTGGGAGATCCTAGATGACTTCAAGAAAGCCTATAAAGCTAAACTGACCCCACAAAAGATGCTGGAGAATAAAGTGGTGAAAAAGGGGTTAGTGTATAGGAGGCTTGAGGAAGTTAGAAAGAATGAGCTCCAGTTGTTCTTAGAGGGTATTCACCTAGATGAATTCGCATATAGAATCATAACAACTGTGGAGCTAAAAAATGGGAAGCAGGTCAAATACCAATCTGAGTACTATGGGCCTGAATCACTCTTTGAATGAGAAGCTAAAGAGCTTACCATGGAGGAACAAGTAACCTTCATTTAGGCCTATACAAGGGAGTCTTACAGACTTATATTTGGGAAGTAGATCTCATGGATGGGGTAATAGCTCTGTGTCCAGTTCCCTAAGACAGAGTTCCATCCATCCTTTGCCAAACAGATCATTGAGACTTCTTCCCAGGCATGTGCTTACAAGGGTAACTTCTGAGCTGATCTAGAAGACAAAAAGACCAATCTCTCTGCCATAATAAGTGGGACATCTTCAATAAGCTTAAAAGTTTTGGCTGCATTGATTCAGGGGGAGTTTGTTGGACCAAAAGAACCAATGAGCCAGATCAGAAAAACCTTTAAGTCCCACAAGACATCACAACAACTGCTGAAGAATTGATCAGCTGTTTGACAAAGTCTAAAGAACAACAGCTGAAGACTAAAGTACTGAAGACTTCAACTGCTGAAGACCAATGTGTGAAGATCAACAGCTAAAGACTAAAGTACTAAAGATCAAAAGCTGAAGTACAAAGACTGAAGACATCAGCTGATGACAACAACTAAAGTTCAAGAAGTCCAAGTACTGAAGCCTTCAGAGTTTGTCACAACAGCTGAAGAAGCATTCTTCAGTTGTTGTGATGGTTTCCGTTCAGTAGTTTTATTATTTATTTCAGTACTTGTAAAACGACTGAAGAGCATGTTCTTCAGTCGCTGTTGTTTCAGTAGTTTCTTTTCAGTAGTTGTAGTGATAGTTAACACTTGGTATTTTTGTAAGAAGATGTCAGCTGTCTGACATCTTCAGTAGTTGTGTTAACTTTTAGTAGTTTGAATAAATCTGTTAGATGTCACTATCAAGTGACATCAGCAGACGTCACATCTCCTATATAAGAGATGTTGACCTAATTGTACGTGTGACATTTTGCCACCACGAAAGCATATGAATGAAATATTCTATTTGCAGAATTCTCTCTCTCTATAACTGTTTACTCTTATATTGAATATCAATTGTGTTCTTGTGAATTGTCTAATTCATTGTTCGAATTCCGCTGCGATACTCTCTAATCAATCAAACTTAGATCACTGATCCTAACAAGTTCCTTTGATATATAATGTATATTTTGATGTCCAACAAATAAAAAGTAGCACAAGTTATATCGATGATACTTCATTATCTTTCATGGATATTTTCTTAACTTATGGCTGGTATTCATTCTCAATTGATGATGTTTAAAAGTGTTATAATCTTAATTTTTTATTAACTATAACCATGTCTAATTAATGGGTGACGGTTCACCTTTTGTTTAAATTTTGTAAAACATCACAGATGATATGTCTGATTGCATATTGTTTGCACCTGGAAAAAATTAAAAACTCAAACAATGTCATTAATGGGCATATTATATATCATTGGAAAGCAAACAATAGAATCTAAACTTCAAACATGAGCTTTGGCCATGGAGATGCTATGATACACCTTCACCAGCTAGTGTCTCATTGAGGGTATTAGGTGTTGAAGCAATTGTAGTCTCAAGGTTCATAGGTTCTTCTATTGGGCTTTCAATTAAGGTTTCCCCTTTGAAGCTAATCTTAGGGTTTGCATCATTATCTAGTTAACCAACAATTTTCTCTGGTAGCCTCTATCTATATAGATTTGATCTTTTCTTGAACTCTTCAAGCACCCTCAGTTGGATCCTCTCACCTAACCTATTAGCTTGCATGTTATGACTTGGCTTGGCGAGTGGAAGGTCAACCAGAGGAAAGCTTTCACAGAATTTTAGGGTCTGGAAGTTGAAAACTTCAGACCCTGATATCTAGAAAGCACCAAGCCTTTTCTTTTAGTGTCATACCTCCATCCTACTATCGGATTTTCAGCAAGGTAGGATGGGGTAGAGATAGTCCTTGGTATACTCCTTCAAAGACTTTGAATTAAGGCATCCATATTAATGTGGCCCTGAGGATGTACTTGAGTATGGACAATTGCAAGTTAGGATGGTGAGTCCTCAATGTTCATACTCTAGGTAGTGCTCTTAGGTTCCTTGATTGTATTAAGACTTTCTCCCCCATTTTGGTAGTGTCACCCACTTGCATAGGTGAGCTAGAGGTTAGGTCCATCACATCCACAGGTTCTTAGGGACCTAGTTGAGTACGCCTGGCAATCCTCTCAGCTGACTTGCCTTTGAGATCGGTGTTATCAAGTTGCTGATTAAAGACCTGTCTTTGTAAGGTAGCCATCTAAGAGGTTAAGTAGGTGTAGGTGTAGGTTTAGGTTTATGACAATGTTTGCATCGTTTGTTGAAGACTCCCCTCATCTTTATTAGATTAATCATGGTGGGATGAGAGGACATAACTGAAGTCATATATGTCACCACCAGATATTGGTTCATGACAACTTCATGATAAGTGTTAAGGGGCTATGTTGTGATGGTTAATGTCTTAAAGATGTAATCTCTTTCTAATATGAGTGATTTTTCCATATGGACCTCTTAAACAAGTTTAGAGAGACCCACCTTAGTTATGGGTGGATGAGTGAGTTAAATATGAGTGTATCAGGAGCACTCATCTCTACTTGAGCAGGGGAGGAGAAGAGAGGACTCATGATACACACTAAATCCCATATCGTTATCATTATAGAATTAGAGTTCAAAGATTGGTCGGTTTATGTCAAAAGGTTGGGGACAATAACTATCTCCTAAAGGTTGTTCACCTAACTTTTAAGACTTAGAGTGAAGGCTTACAGCTTGGGTAATGAGCTGATCAAGCTGAGCATGAGGAACCTCAACATTGATCATTGAGATGATGGGAGTGGTTTGCTTATCAAGGGAAGTAGGAGCTCTTGTTTCCACTTCCTCCTACATGGGTAGGGGCCTGCTCAATTTGAATAGACTGAGTAGGGGTTCATTTCGATTTTCTATGGTAGGTAATGGTGATTTGTAGCTATATGGGTAGTGAAGATGAAGAAGGTGTGGGTTCAGCATTAGGGGGTGCTACCAAGTTGTCACCTTGAGTAGGGAGCTCTAACTTTTTTGGACAAGGGATGTTTCTACCCTGGAAAAACCAACAATGGTTTTCCTTATTATTTTGAAGATGTGGGGCTTCATGTGTCCCAATTTAAGAGTGTTACCTCTCCCCATAACGGTGAGCACAGTTCACAGTTAAGAATGTGTTGGACGTATTTAGGGAATATCTAGTACTCTAATGAATTCAAGTTAGCAAGAAAGTTTATGTAAACAGACTAAGAATGCTTGAACTTGACCTCCTGTACCATCCCATGGACTATATAGGATAAGTCACTGGGAATTTGATCACATCCTCCATGTTTGTTTGATAATGAATGGATTATAACATGGAAGAGGTATTTCCATTGGAAAGAGGCCTTACCCTTCTTGAAGGTACTAACATCGTTGATATCTTCTTTGGGGAAGAAAATTTCGTCTTTTTCATCATCTAGTATTAGATGATTGTTCATGGTGGTTGGTGTGATGAAAATAGTTTTCCCTTGCACTGATGCTCATAGTGCCTTCTTACCATCCAAGATGCCTCTTGGCAGGTCCTCCAAAACTCTAACAGTTGTTCTCCATATGGTAGAGGGTCTAATGTTAGTGTGGTGAGGTATGATGATTAAGAGAGAAAGTGGAAAACGTTAAAGAAAGCAGGATCTTTCTCAGACAACAACAAAGTAACCTAGTTATGTTGCCTATGTAGGTGCATGGAAAAATCTGGTTGGTTTTGGGGTTTAGGCTTGGCCATTTTATAAAGCTTTAATAAGAAGAAAGTGAAGAACAATAAGGGTTTGTGGGTGATTGTAAGGCCTCGTTCCTAGGAATCCTCACAGTTGGTTAATCATCACATAAAATCATTTTAATAATAAAACAATGCAGCGGAATAAAATAAACATTCACTTAAAACTTGCAGTTGATATTGAAATCATACATTTGTCCTTCAAGTTTAAATAACACATAGTATTTTTTTTCTTAAATTAAAATAAAAGATTTCATAAACAGGAATAACATCCATTGTCATCCAAGTAGCCCCCAACCTGGTGCCACCCCCAACATCAACATTACCTGCTAACTATTAAGCATAAAAGTTAACTTTGCTGAGTGAGTTCTAGTTTTAAATAATATAAGAAAATATAAAATTTATCCTTCATATAATGATCATGCATACATCATAATACATAACATTGCGTCTTAAAAAGCATGTTCATTATCTTTCTTTCTTTCACTATCTTTCACTTCATCGTAAACAAGATTGCACAAAGCAAGAGCTCTCTACTGATCGACAACGAATGTCAATCCATGTCGGTACATATCATCATGGTAACTAACCCTTGACAGTTGATCGACACTACAAGGCATATAGCCCGCTCATGAATACAGATCAATCATCATACATCAAACTCACATAAGTGAAGTATATCATAGTGCTTGCAAGACATTTCATCATCAAATAGGCCAAGGGTAACATTTATTAAGTTCCACTTTTCATTAATATTATCTTTCACTTTAATATATAATACTTAACTTTTTAAGTACACAACATACCAAGTACATTTTGTTATTGATAAATCGATCTTCCTGTAAAAACCTCTTAAAATCTTATCATTTAAAAACATATATTTAGTATGCATAAGAGCCTCAAAACATGGAAAAACTATAAACAAGGAGATATAGAACTCACCTGGATACCGTGAGTAACTTCTAGACTAAGCTTTCTAGGCTAGGATCACACTACACAGACTGCAAATAAGTTAACACTTAAAGGGATTAATTAATGCCTAATTTCGCTGCCAGATAAGTAGTTTCGCTAGTAATTTCGCTGCCAGTTTCACTGCCAGTTTTGCATGGCAGCTTTGCATGGCAGTTTTGCCCAACTTTCATTGGAATTCCATGGCTGTGAAATTACCTGCGAAACTTTCCATGGCTACGAAACTATAGTTTCACAGAAAACTCGCAGTTTCGCAGCTTGAACACCCTGTTCCACCGGATGCATAGACCATTTTGCAGAACGCATAAAAATTATGAACCAACCCATTTTAACCTAAAATCACAACTTTTTACGTTCAATCTCTTAGTTTATCAACCATGTGTAAGGCCCCGTTCCCGAGCACCTCATAGTTGGTCATTCATTGCCTTTAAAACATTATAAAAGTACATTTATTTTGCAGTGGAATTTAAAACTTTCATTTATAACTAAAAATATGTCATTTCATTCATTTACAAAAAAATTTCATCCAAAATACAAAGACATGTCAAAATACAGATGCCAACCTCAAAATGCTCCCAGTAGCTTATGCATCCATGCCTGCAACTCCTCAGCATCAACAAATACCTGCCAACTATCATGCATACAAAAAGTCAGTGACGCTGAGTGAGTTCTAGTTTTAATAATAATATACTTAACTTTTCTTAAAACCGTCCTTTACTATATTTCAAAAGTATACTATACTTTATAATCATTCATGATCATGCATCATACGTATATACAGATAATATCATTATTATCTTCGTCATTATGTTCGTTAACTCTATTCGTTCAACGTATTACATTATCGTTCACTTCTCTTTCTAGACCCAGTCAGACTTTACCCTCTTCGTGGCACTCAGCCACGATTACTGAGGTCGAATGACGAGGATCCCGTTCAGTACATTATTACGATAATTCATTTATGTTCATTCATACTTTGTTCTTTCATACATTATCTTTTGTTCATTACTCTTTGTTACTCGAATCTTTTCTCATCCAATATCCCCGACTCATGTCCGAAGTCTGATACTGCACCGGGATACGTGACAAAGATCCCATTCGAGTCAATCACAGGGATTGACCTCTATCTGAGTCTATTGCAACACAAAGTCGCTCACCTCATTATCTCGTCTCATGCAATACTCCCGACTCATGTCCGAAGAATGATACTGTGCCGGGGCCTGTTCACAAACCCCGACTCATGCCCGAAGACTGACACAGTAACGGAGTACGCGACACGGATCTCATCATCCGTCACTTTATCATATGCAATACCCCTGACTCATGTCCGAAGACTGATACTATGCCGGGGTCTGACAAACAAACCCCCGACTCATGTCTGAAGACTGACAAAGTACCAGGGTACGCGATCTGCATCTTGTCTCATGCAATACCCCCGACTCATGTCCGAAGACTGACACAGTACCGGGATACACGACAAGGACCTCTTTCGAGTCTGTTGTGTCATAGAGTCGCTCACCTCATACATATGCTTGGCCTTATGCCACACCCCCGAAGTTATACGTAACTCGGGTAACAACACCCCCACTGAAGTGGGTAACAACACCCCCACCGAAGTGGGTAACAACACCCCCACCGAAGTGGGTAACAACACCCCCATCGAAGTGGCTAACAACACCCCCATCAAAGTGGGTAACCCCTAAAAACCATCATACATGCACATCATACATGCATAACACACATCAAGCATAAGCAATCACATTAACCACGCCTATCTCCCCATATGACCCCTTAAAAGCATTTAGAAAACCTTAAGTCCAATTTGGGCGCATGGGACCTTCCAAGCGCATGAGCCTGAAAATTCTAAGTGTAAAACAATCTGGGGGCATGGGCACTATTTTCGCGCTTCTACCCTGTTCAGGCGCATCACTTGACACTTAGCCGTTTCAATCACTTGCGCGCATGGGAAATATTTAGGCGCATGGCCAACACTTAGCCGTTTCATTCATTTTGGGCGCATGGGTACTATTTAGGCGCATGGCCAACACTTAGCCATTTCATTCATTTTAGGCGCATGGGCACTATTTAGGCACATGGCCAACACTTAGCCGTTTTATTCATTTTGGTCGCATGGGCACTATTTAGGCGCATGGCCAACACTTATCTGTTTCATTCATTTTGGGCGCATGGGCACTATCTAGGCGCATGGCCAACACTTGGCCGCATGGCCAACACTTAGACGCATGGGCCACTGTTTAGGCGCATGACCCACCCTTGGGTGCATGGCCAACACTTAAATGCATGGGCCAACCTATTGGGCGCATGGGCCACTATTTAGGCGCATGACCCACTCTTGGGCGCATGGCCAACGCTTAGGCGTCTGGCCTGTCATGTTGGGCGCATGGATAACTGTTTGGGCGCATGAGCCACCTCTGGGCGCATGGACTACTTTTCATGTTCATCAAAACATTCTGAAATATTTTCTATCTTATCAACATCACCCGATTACCATTCTAATCATACCCAAACATAGATCTAACATACTAAGTCCATCTAAGCATGCTATACATCATCACTAACCCATAATCATCACTATAACATACATACATACATACATACAACATTCGAACATACGACTATAAACCCATGGTTTCTTTAAAAATGTTTACTTAGTATGCATAATAGCCCCAAATCAGTTGAAAATCAGTAAATGAGGGGTTCTAGAAACTCACCTTAAGCATCCTTTGAGCAACACTCTTCCAGTTCTAGACCCACTTCGATTCAGCTCTTGAATCCCGAAAACAAACTCTAAACAACTAGAACTTCGGTCAAGAACCCGAAACCCAGCTGAAACCGAGCTCATATAAGAGAAGACTTATCTTTTATAGCTTCTTCTTCCTCTTTCTCTCTCTAGAACCAAGCTCTCTCTCTCTTCTTCTTCCTCCGAGAGCAAAGCAGCTTTCTGCTTTGATATGGGCGATCATGCCCCTCAAATCCTTAAAATAATAAGGTTTGTACTTTGTACACTTTATCCCCCTCCACTTGTGCACAATTTCTATTCTTTCTATTTACTTTTCTTTTCCTTCCATTTAAATAGAAACTTCGGGGTGTTACAAGTCTACCCCCCTTAAAGAGGTTTCGTCCCTGAAACCTGTCGCTTCTCGAACAGCTATAGGTAACACTGTCTCACCTCTTCTATGACCTTGCACTTAAACTTAGATCTCTTTAGGCTTCACTGCACCGCACAAGTGAAACCCTCATCCTCCTTATCCTATTCTCTTCTTCTTATTAGTAATGGTCACCAGATGCTTCTCGTGGTTGGATACTTTGTCCATCTTAGTGTTCTCTGGTAGCATGATCATATCATCATCGGTTGAGCTCTTTCTTAGACGAGATGCATGGAACATCAGATGAATTCCACTTAACTCATCGAGTAGCTCCAGTTGATGTCTCACTTCTCCTACCTGAGCAACAAATAGGAATGACCCTCTACACTTTAGTATTAGCTTACTCGACTCCAAACCAAGCAATCCGCTTTCCTGGTCGAAGCCTTCCTCATACTTTATTGCCGTAGGTCGCCACCGAACTCTAGTTGTGCACGGTTGAGCAATCCATCATCCTCCAAGAACGTACCTGACGTTACCTCGGAGTCCTACCTATCATCCTCCGGTCATAGCGAAGGCTCTAACCTTCACCCTCTGTTCTCCTTCCTCGTACCGGAGCTTCCTCCGATCTTCTTCACTCCCGAACCTTCCACCCTCGGCTTCTTGCAATCCCTGCTCATGTGACCTTCCTCACCACAGGAATAACACCTCCCCATACTGCAGTTCTTCGCCACATGTCCGGTCCTCCCACAATGGAAACAGACATTGCCCCCTAATCTACATTCCCCGCGGTGCCTGTGTCCACACTTGTCACACCTTTTCAACCCCGCACCATTTATGACCACACGCTGATCATCCACTCATGCACCTTTGCCACTTGGAGTGGCTTCGCCACGTTCCAATCGCTTCCCGTTCCATTCTTGATCACCCTCTCCTTTCTTGCTACTTTCAGTCACCATCACGGATCTTTCATCATACAATCTCCCCACCAAATCAACCGCCGGCCTAAACGTGCTCGGTTGGGCAGCGATCATGTGCCTACGGATGTCCGACGGCAAGCCCTAAACATACCTCTTGATCTTTCGTGAAAAAGGTGTCACCTGATCCGACACCAGACGTGCCATCTTGTTGAACTTCGTGGTGTATTGTTGATGTGTCAGGGTTCCCGCCTCCAGTTGTAGGAACTCCCTCTCAACCTTGTCCATCTCACGGTGAGGACAGAACTCCTCAATCACCAGCCTTTTCAACTCTGGCCATCGCATCCTCCCGATAGCCCTGCTTCCCTCAACCTGGACAATATTGTCCCACCAACACAAGGCTGAGTCCACAAAAGAGTGAGTGGCAAACTTCACCTTCTGGTCCTCTCGGCACTCGCTGATCTCAAGGACAACCTCTATCTCTCTCACCCATCGGTGAACAGCAACAGCAGTGCCATTACCATTAAAGGTAGGGGGCTTGCATCGTTGAAACACCCCATAGTTACAGCCTCGTGCCGCCTCCAGCGCAGGCTCTTCCTCTTCGTCATCGAAGAAAACCGTTTCATTCTCGGGTCGCCTTCTTTCGCCCGAAGACCTACCCCTTTCTTGTTTCTCCTCATCTCTAACAACCTTTATAACTTCGGTCACCACAGACAGTAGGATCGCCTGCATGACCTGATGCACTTCCTCCCTGACTGCCTCTCTCATCGAGGCCCTCTGATTAGCATTCTCATCAACGCCCTCCTGATGAGGGGTCTCGGGTTCTTCATTGACTACTCTTTCAGCCCTAGACCTTCCTCTTGTGACCCGTGGTTCAGCACCACGTCCACCACCGCCTCCACCTCGCGAAGCCTTAGAAGATCTACCACCAGTCATCATCTAACACACTATAAGATTCAAACACTAACACGGTCATTCAAGGTAATAACTCAATTTATGTCAAGTATAGTAAGTCTCTCATTACAGTGGCCAGTTGTGATTAGACACTTAATTTACTCTTCATACCCCAAGCATTTTCTATCCCGACTACATCAGTATCTAAATCTACACAATAGCACACAAGCCACATAACATGCGCACATAATGCCGGTTAACGTTAACTTATAAAAAATGTTTACATAAAACCTTTACCTGCAGGCATGTAGCTACTAGGAATGGCATCCCTTTTCCTTTTAGTCCCATTCTCAGTTTAAGATTAGGTTTTTCAAAATATTTACCCAATTCACTTGAACTTTTGCTCTGATACCAACTTGTAAGGCCCCGTTCCCGGGCACCTCACAGTTGGTCATTCATTGCCTTTAAAACATTATAAAAGTACATTTATTTTGCAGCGGAATCTAAAACTTTCATTTATAACTAAAAACATGTCATTTCATTCATTTACAACATTTGTTTTCATCCAAAATACAAAGACATGTCAAAATACGGATGCCAGCCTCAAAATGCTCCCAGTAGCTTATGCATCCATGCCTACAACTCCTCAGCATCAACAAATACCTGCCAACTATCATGCATACAAAAAGTCAGCGATGCTGAGTGAGTTCTAGTTTTAATAATAAAATACTTTACTTTCGTTAAAACCATCATTTACTTTATTTCAAAAGTATACTATGCTTTACAATCATTTGTGATCATGCATCATACGTACATACAGATAATATCATTATTATCTTCGTCATTACGTTCGTTAACTCTGTTCATTCAACGTATTACATTATCGTTCACTTCTCTTTCTAGACCCAGTCAGACTTTACCCTCTTCGTGGCACTCAGTCACGATTACTGAGGTTGAATGACAAGGATCCCGTTCAATACATTATTACGATAATTCATTTACGTTCATTCATACTTTGTTCTTTCATACATTATCTTTTGTTCATTACTCTTTATTACTCGAATCTTGTCTCATGCAATATCCTCGACTCATGTCCGAAGATTGATACTGCACCGGGATACGCGACAAAGATCCCTTTCGAGTCAATCATAGGGATTGAGCTCTATCCGAGTCTGTTGCAACACAAAGTCGCTCACCTCATTATCTCGTCTCATGCAATACTCCCGACTCATGTCCAAAGATTGATACTGTGCTGGGGCCTGCTCACAAACCCCGACCCATGCCCAAAGACTGAGACAATACCGGAGTACGCGACACGGATCTCATCATCCGTCACTTTATCATATGCAATACCCAAGATTCTTGTCCGAAGACTGATATTATGCCGGGGTCTGACAAACAAACCCCGACTCTTGTCTGAAGACTGACACAGTACTGGGGTACGCGATCTGCATCCTTTCTCATGCAATACCCCCGACTCATGTCTGAAGACTGATACTGTGCCGGGGTCTGACAAACAAACCCCGACTCTTGTCTGAAGACTGACACAGTACTGGGGTACGCGATCTGCATCCTTTCTCATGCAATACCCCCGACTCATGTCTGAAGACTGATACTGTGCCGGGGTCTGACAAACAAACCCCCGACTCATGTCCGAAGACTGACACAGTACCGGGATACATGACAAGGACCTCTTTCGAGTCTGTTGCGACACAAAGTCGCTCACCTCATACATATGCTTGGCCTTATGCCACACCCCCGAAGTTATACATAACTCGGGTAACAACACCCCCACCAAAGTGGGTAACAACACCCCCACCGAAGTGGGTAACAACACCCCCACCGAAATGGGTAAAAACACCCCCACCGAAGTGGGTAACCCTACTGGAGGTTAGTCAAAAAGACAGGAACCCTTGCATGCACACTTTAGGGTTAGCTGAACATCACGCGGTAGAGCTTAAGGCATTAGAGCCGTGCACCTCTGTACATATTGCTTGCAAGCCTTTCTATACTTTCTCTTTTATTCATTTATTCATGCTTGTATTCGTTCATTATGTTCCTCTTTTCATTATCTTCCACTTTTCATTATCTTCCACTTTACGTTACATAATACTTTCATTACATTTATTAATGTTCAACGCAAAGCCAAGGGAAGACATACATACATAATAAGGAACATATACATAAACATAAACATACGCCATCACCAATACAGGCACATCATACATGCATAACACACATCAAGCATAAGCCATCACATTAACCAGGCCTATCTCCCCATATTACCCCTTAAAACCATTTAGAAAACCTTAAGTCCAATTTGGGCGCATGGCACCTTCCAGGCGCATGAGCCTGAAAATTCTATGTGTAAAACAATCTGGGCGCATGGGCACTATTTGGGTGATTCTACCCTGTTCAGGCACATCACTTGACACTTAGTCGTTTCAATCACTTGGGCGCATGGGCACTATTTAGGCGCATGGCCAACACTTAGTTGTTTCATTCATTTTGGGCGCATGGGCACTATTTAGGCGTCTGGCCAACACTTAGCCGTTTCATTCATTTTGGGCGCATGGGCACTATTAGGCGCATGGCCAACACTTAGCCATTTCATTCATTTTGGGCACATGGGCACTATTTAGGCGCATCGCCAACACTTAGACGCATGGGCCACTGTTTAGGCGCATGACCCACCCTTGGGCGCATGGCCAACACTTAGACGCATGGGCCAACCTGCTGGGTGCATGGGCCACTATTTAGGCGCATGACCCACTCTTGGGCGCATGGCCAACACTTAGGCGTCTGGCCTCTCATGCTAGGCGCATGGACAACTGTTTGGGTGCATGAGCCACCTCTGGGCGCATGGACCACTTTTCATGTTCATCAAAACATTCTAGAATATTTTCTATGTTATCAACATCACCCGATTACCATTCTAATCATACCCAACACAGATCTAACATACTAAGGCCATCTAAGCATACTATACATCATCACTAACCCATAATCATCACTACAACATACATACATACATACAACATTCGAACATACGGCTCTAAACCCACGGTTTCTTTAAAAATGTTTACTTAGTATGCATAATAGCCCCAAATCAGTTGAAAATCAGTAAAAGATGGGTTCTAAAAACTCACCTTGAAAAGCCTTTGAGCAACACTCTTCCAATTCAAGACCCACTTCGATTCAGCTCTTGAATCCCGAAAACAAACTCTAAACAACCAGAACTTCGGTCAAGAACGCGAAACCCAGCTAAAACTGAGCTCATATAAGAGAAGACTTACTTTTTACAGCTTTTTCTTCATCTTTCTCTCTCTAGAACCGGACTCTCTCTCTCTCTTCTTCCTCCGAGAGCAAAGCAGCATTCTGCTTTGATATGGGTGACCATGCCCCTCAAATCCTTAAAATAATAATGTTTGTACTTTGTACACTTTTTACCCCTCCACTTGTGCACAATTTCTATTCTTTCTATTTACTTTTCTTTTCCTTCCGTTTAAATAGAAATTTCAGGGTGTTACACCATGAGGCTATATCTAAGGTTTTTATATGTTTTCATACGTAAAATTATGACCTTTATGTGATTCTTTGCAACTTTTCGAAACCCAAAACTCCAAAATCCAGGTTTGATCTATAGAAGGGTTTAGAGGTTGATTGTTGCTTGGATTTGCTGCTCTTTTCTTATGGTTTGATGCTCCAACACTGTTAGGACCTGGTATTTGACCAAAATACCTAGAGATTAACGTGTAAACCAGATCAAATAGTGCGGAATCCTATTTGATTGGCAATCCAATCAGTGAGAACACACGAAGAATCAATCAATAATTGAAACTAACGTTAGAAATCGATTGGGAATCGATCTAATGTGTTCTATGAACTTGGAGAACGAATTGGGAGGTTTCTGGACGGCTAGGGTACGTCTGGAATCGTAATTGATCGAGAGTCCATCTTTTTCACGAATTGAGTTGTATTTATAGGTTGGTATTATTCAATCGTGCGACTGAACCATTAGTATGGTTCAGTTGTGCGATTGAACCATGCGGTTGATTCATTCGTACGACTGAGTGTTCAGTCGTGCGACTGAGCCAATCTTATGTTACAATCGTACGACTGATCCAGTCTCCTGGTTCAGTCGTGCGACTGAGTCAATCGTATGAAGTTATTCATGCGTATGGTTCATTCGCATGAGCCATTCCATGAGAACTTCATTATGTTAAGTTTGAATGTATCAATTAATAAACATTATGTGTAATCATTCAAGCAATCACTAACCTAATTAACCAATTCAATGTCGACACATTAATGAAACATTAAACATTATAACTTACAAACTATCAATATCATTTCATTAATCATACCAAACAAGATCTATTACATCACATGTCATGATCTAGGGACATACATGTATCAACAAACTCCCCCTTGGACCTAGATCTCTCTAATGTCTTGTTTTCTTCATTACCTCCTCATATTTCTTGTACTTGTCCTCTTTTGTGACTCCCGCTTGAATATCAAACACGAAGCAAAGTCTTATGACATTTTGGAACTGGAGGGCCTGTACAATATCTTGCGTATCATAGAACAGTGGCCACTTGTAAAGTGTATAGACATCATTTTCCGACAAGTTGGTAAGCCACATCGGGTCGAATACTCTAATTGTATCCATTTGGCCCTCTTTATTTAGAACTATGACCGCTTCTGCTGTTCTCCAATCGTAGTACCACCACTTAAAGTGTGGTGTGAAATCCTTTGTCATTTCCCGGAGTGGGATTCTTGACATTGTGCGCGGAGGATTCCACTTCAACACTATCTTCGTTTTCCAGTAATGGCATCCATCTCAGACCTTCTAATATACCTTGTAGGTTGTTGAGGTCTGAAGTTAATCCACCTGGTGTGGTACTCTTTCTTTAGTGCAGCCTCAACCAGCCTGACATCTTTCTCAGGTCAGCATACAACAGCTTCAATTTGGCTAGCTGGTTGAGCTCAAAACCTGTAGAGTCTTTAGATCATGTGGAAATCTAAAGTACTCTATGCCCTTCTCCCTCTTAACGGCATAAACGTTAAGATCATCAAAATGCCCATGCTATAATCCTGCCTGACACCTTAAGATGTTTCTTGACTCTGTAGATCTTGGTGTAGGCATCCTTCTTCGGTGCAGCACGTTGGGCTCTAACTTCTTTAAAACATGCAGCCCATTCAGCCTTACGGATATCAACATCATCCTTTGAGGCTTGGGCCATTCCCTCTGTCTTCTCTGACTCTTGCTCCATTTTGTCTAACACCTCAAATGTATCACCGACAAGGGATTCACCCAATTGGGAACCACATTGCCCTCATTGTCAGCATACTGAGGATAGTGCTCTGCTGACATCTTCTATCTCTATTTCATCAACGTCATTTAGCTCGTCATCACAGGTAGAATTACATGTCGGATCATCTTTCACTATTTCATCAGGATTGAGCTTGAAAATTTCTGCCAGTTGCTCGTTTGATAGATCGTGAATTATTTCCCCTTCTTCAGGGGTATAACTCACTGACCTTCTGACAATCCCTTGCAGATCAAGAACCATTGTGAGTTGAGACTTGACCTGCTGAAGGGGAGCAATATCAAACTCGTCTGTTTTGTAATTTGGATCTGTTTGATTTACACATTTCACACTCAAATCATTAGTAATTTATCAAATGAAATGCATTAACTTAATATAAACATTAATACATGGTTTTTCAATACAGAATACAAAAGTAAATAAATACATAAACATCTACTATTTACTTTTATCCTGAATACTCGGCTCATCACATGGAGGTGCAGAAGCAGAAGCCAGCAGATCTTGTCTGTTCTTTGATCTTTTCTCCCTTGAGCTGAGACAGATTCAGCTGCTTCTCCTCCGTCAGTGTCATCATCTTCGTGCCATTCTTCAGTTTTCTCTTCGTCAGTTTCACTCTCATCATCATCATCATCATTTCTGTCCCCATCCCTTATCTTTAATGGCTCCTCCTTCGATCCTTTCAGCTTTAGCAAAATGGTCTTTTTAGCCTTTTCCAACTCCTTATTTTCTTCCTGAGGTGACGCTTTGAGCTTGGAGAAGGGCTATCTCGTTGCTCTGGGCAGTCATCTGTCGGGCCTGCCTTTCTATCACTTGAGCCTGCTCTGCAATTTGGTGAGTTTGTGCAGCAGTCAGGTCAGTAAGCTGGCGGATTTGGGAGGCCTTTTCCTCATCGGCAGCCAGCAAACGCATTACCATTCTGTTTAGTGCCGACAACTGTTCTTCTACCGCAATTGTAGGTAGAGGTGATCTGTAAGTGAATGAGGGATAGGCTGAGGGCTCGGTTTGGTGGCTAGTGGTGGTGGTGGTGGCTGTGGAATATCGGGTCAGGTCGGGATGATAGTGGTGGTGAGTGAGGGGTGAATGATGTAGTGGTGGCTGGGATCTGTATTGTGGTGGTCGGTCTGGTGGTGTCTGTGGTTGCTGTGGGGGCTATGGGTGGCTGGTGGTGGAGGTAGTAGTGATGAAGGTCAAAGACGCTTCTTCTTTGGTTTCTGCCCATGGGGTTGAGCCATCCGTTTTCTCCTCGTTCCCTTTGAGGTGGATGCTCCCCCTCCTACCCTGCCGATTGACCCTGGAGCATAGGTCGGGTCGGTCTCTGTCTCTCCAGAGTCTCTTGGGTGCTCACCAACCACCCGAAGCCCATGTACTGTGGGAACCACTTTTCTTCCCACAGTCCTGGTGAGGGGCTCCTCATCAGACTCTTCTTCTTCTACTTCTGTCTCAAGGACAAACCCATGATGAAACCCAGTTGATTCGGTAACTTCTGCAGCCGGGGCGGATGCTGGAGGCATGACATCAGACGTAGTGCCAGGCATATTGTCTCCGGCACCCCTACTATCATCATCATCTGAATCATCAGTGGGTAGGACAATTGGCTCCACGTCGGAGTCACTATCCTCGTGACGCCATTGGCGTCTCCCCAGTGCCACATAACTTTCATCTGCTAAATGGCCAATCAGCCTCTTTGCCTGGGGCTTCACTTGCTTGCCCCGTACACCACCATCCTACCCAAAGTAGTGTCATCCATAAGTTCCAAAGTCACTGCATCGTGACTTTCCTTGGGGAGCAGAGGAAGCTTCTCATTGAATATCATCTGAAGAAACCTTGGATACATACAAAAACCTTCTTTCCCTTTTGCTTCAATGTTCTCTACCAAATAAGCAAAGATCATATTCGAGAAGCTGAAAGGGTGGTTCAGCACCAGAGCCACGAAGGCATTTTGTATCTGATCTGATAGGTCATCGAAACCACCCCTTCTCGAAGCAATGCACTTAAGAATCACATGTGCCAGATATTTGTATTGTGGGCACAGGTTGCTCTTATTTAGCACCCCCGAGTTAATGTCCCCCGCATACTTGATTCGGAGGAAACACCCTCTCACTGTCAAAGGATGTAACTTAGTGGGGTGAGTGGAGTCATCCCCAAACTCAAGGATTCTCTGGATGTCAGTAGCGGTAATGTCGATAGCTTGACCCATAATGGTGCTTCGGATGCTGTATGGCTCACGAGAGCGATCCACTGAGGCATTCTCCCAGAATGCCTGGTGTAGTGATTTGTAGGCGTGCACGGTGTAGATATAGCCTTATGTATCCGTGAGCGTTTGAGGAAGGCTATAATCTCGGAGACTTGGCCCCGTTCCGAGTTGTGTGTCCAAATGGGCACATATGTTGTGCTTTGGATTAAGAGACCATCTGTCAGCCATTTTTCCTGAAACACAAACACCATGATCATTAACATAATACATCAGAATTCAGTTCTAAGTGTAGTGTTTCACTTCCATTCTGATTCATTCATACGAATGAATCATGCGACTGGAGTCATTCGGTTGTTCTTAAGTACGACTGAGTTCATTCGGTTGAATGAGACATGCGATTGAGTTCAATCTGCCGACTGAGTCTTCGATTGGTTCAGTCGGCCGAATGACCCAATCATAAGGTTCAATCGTGCGATTGGAGTTCATTCGAACGACCAGTCGCTTGCCCCACTGTTCGATCGCCTGTGGGTCGAATCTTGACCAATTTAAGTCATTTAACAGTGTTTAATGGTCCATTAGACTCGCCTACTTGTCACTAATAACCTATTAAACTTAATTTTAACATTTTGCTTAGTTTACGTAGGTGATTGGTCATTTCACAGTTCGGTTCTTGATTCAATCGAGTGTCTCTTATGTAGGTTCGGTAATCTTCTGATTTTGGTAAGATTCAAGAGTAATGTACCTGTAAAATCGTCACTCGAATGTAAGAAACTCAACAGCAATGTAAATCAGATCTGTAGCAATTTTGGCAGAGTAACGGGAAGAATGCGATTTGGGTGCGATTTTGGTGTGATGAGGAACATGCGATCGACTGAGGCCCTTAAATACTGAACCTAAGTTCAATCGGCCGACTGGCCTCATTCGCTTAATTCATTTGGGCGACTGAGTCTCAGTCGTATGATTGGCCTAGTCAATCGCATTCAGTCGGCCGACTGAGTCTCAGTCGGTCGACTTCCTCATTCAGTCTCTTTCATTCGCATCTTCAGTTGACCGACTGAGCCTCAGTCGGTCGACTGCTTCATTCTCCCCCTTCTATTCGGTCGAATGGATCATTCTCATGTCCATTCGGCCGATTGGGAGCCATTCGCATAGTTGGTCCATAACCATGATCCAATCGTGCGAATGGGTCACACTTAGTGAGTTTACAGTCATTTTGAACATTTTACTTTTAAGACCCTTTTAACTTTTGACAATAACATTATAAGCTCTTAACCAATTCAGTCACCTCAGACGTGACTCTTTTAAAACACGTTGTCACCTCTGACGTGACTCTTTAAACTTTGAAAAACATGTGGCCATCTCAGACATGACCCTTTTAGGTGAGTTAATTCCATTCTGATTTTCCTGATGTAGTCCGACAGACACACACACTAAAAGATTAAACTAGAAACTTAAACTAAATACACAAATAAAATTTGTTTTTGGACTTTTGTGAGAGATAAAACCCTAAGATGGAAATCTACGGGATTTGGTTCCGGAATCGAAAGCTTCAACTTAGATTGACCACACCTGGACCAATTCAATTTTGGAATCATACAGGAACATCAAATCATTTGGGACTTGTTATCAAATCTTTCGATGCTCAATTCTTGGTGTTCATCCAGAGTCATCAGCAGCTTTAGGGAATCATACTGGAACTCTTAGATTACCACATTGATTTGAACTTTCAAGAATTGCAGCCACAATGATTGTCAATATGTTTGTCCACTTAAATCCATACACACCTCTTGACTCAACCCGTGATTGTTTTTGGTTTATTTAATTCAACGAACATTTGTGGATCCCACACTTATGGTAATCAACATCCCTCAGGAGCTTTTGAGCGGTCTACAGGTATTGTTACAAGAAGAGACTATTCTTAGAGCTTTCATAGAGAAACCAGTCCTCAGGTCAGTGCCATCGCACAGCAAAGAGGCGGCAAACAACAATGAATTCTAGAATATCTAGGTTATGCTTATCCTCAGGTCAGTGCCATCGCACAGCAGAGAGGCACACACCTATCTCCTTGTTAGAGCAGCTTTTATTTTGCACCAATGCACCAACAACATAGGTCATTAGCTTGATAGCATTTTCTTTCATTTTTTTTTTCGTGCTTTGCTCTATTTATGGTCATCCGCACACATTTGTGGCGTTTACATGCTCATTACCCCTTATTGGAATATTATTGATTGTGTTAACCAGTGATAAGATGGAAGCCCACAGTCAGTTGAACAACTTAGTTTGATCTTGAGATCACCAGTCCGGTCTAATCATCTATTGTGTTGAATCTACCGACATATCAATTGTGGTCTAGCAACCTCTAGGTCTACTCTCATTGTGTTACCTTAGGAGTTACCAGTTTTTCTATCATCTTCCCTTTTATATTGCTTAGACTACACAGACTTATACTTTGAATTTTTTTCATCTTTTCTAAATTAGGATTTTAAAGTCCCTCTTGACTTGTTCCTGTGTACTATCATATTCCAAAGGGTTTGAATCGGTATCACAGATACGATCTACCTTGTATCAGCTTTCCACTCCTTCTCCCTCGGTTTCCCTTTTTTTTTTTTTTTGCTTGCTGACTTATTGTCCCCCTAAAATACTAAAATCAAACCTGGTTTAATTTTTTAGGATTTTAATAAATAACAGAATAACATGAATTTAATTTAAACAGACTAAATAAACAAATAAAATAAAATAAAAAAGAAAATTAACTAAACTACAGCGGACTACACATGATCATCATCAGGAATAACATCACTCTCTCTTTTAAACGCCGTTGACCTCTAGCAGATATTGAAAATGTGGTTTATCAAAGGCTTTAGTATAGAGGTCAGCGCGTTGAAAATCAGTATTAATTTTTACCACATCAATTAAGTTCTTTTCGAAACAATCTCGTATGAAGTGATATTTAATACCGATATGTTTGGTCTTAGGATGTTGGACCGGATTTTTAGTTACTGCAATTGCAGCAGAGTTATCTACAAAAATAGGAGTAGAATGGAACGTTAAACCGTAATCCCGCATTTGCTGTTGAATCCAGATGATTTGTGACAGCAACTTGCAGCAGCAACATATTCGCTTCACAGGTTGACAATGCAACCGATGTCTGCTTCTTACACTGCCAGTAATTAATCTTCTTCCAAAGAATTGACACCCTACTGATGTAGACTTGTAGTTCATCTTGCAGCCTCCGTAGTCCGAGTCACTATATGCCATGAGCTCAAAATCATCATCATGAGGATACCACAACCAAGTGTGGGTGTACCCTTTAGATAGCGAAAAATCCTTTTGACCCCGATCAGATGATTGACCTTAGGTTGCTTGATATCTGAACATAAACATGTCGCATACATGATATCAGGTCTAGAGGCAGTGAGATACATGAGGGATCCAATCATTCCTCGTACATCGTGGCATCCACAAGATCTCCATTTTCATCAGGTGTAATGTCGTGATTCGTAGCCAGTGGAGTACCGGCAGCAGATGCATTCTCCATGTCAAAGCGATTTAGAATGTCTCTTACGTACTTGGTCTGATGTAGAAAGATCCCATTTGGTTTTGATCCACTTGTAGCCCGAGAAAGAACTTCATCTCCCCCATAGCACTCATCTCAAACTCTTTCTTCATAACTGCTTCAAATTCTTTGCATAACTCTTTGTTCTTTAAACCGAAAATTATGTCATCAAAATAGATTTGTACGAGCAGTAGGTCGCCATCTTTTTCTTTAATGAACAGCGTGCAGTCAATGAACCCCTGCGAAAGCCGTGTTTCACAAGATGAGTCGAGAGTTTCTCATACCAAGCTCTTGGAGCTTGATGAAGCCCGTATAAAGCCTTGTCGAGCTTGTAGACTCTATCCCGATGATAAGGATCTTCAAATCCCTCGGGTTGACTGACATAAACTGTTCTCTATTTTCCCCATGAAGAAATGCACTCTTCACATCTAATTGATAGACTTTAATCTTCATGTACGATGCATAGGCAAGGAAGATACGAATGGCTTCCATCATTGCCACGGGTGCAAATACCTCATTGTAATCAATTCCCTCGACTTGGCGAAATCCCTAACAACCAGTCGAGCCTTGTTCCTGATAATGATCCCTTGGTCATCTTTCTTGCATTTTAAAACCCATTTGGTGCCAATGACCTTAGCACCTTTAGGTCTATCAACCAAAGACCATACACCTAACTCTTGAACTGAAGAAGTTCTTCTTGCATTGCACTCACCCACGCCTCATCATTTAGTGCTTCACTGACATATTTTGGCTCAACCTGTGAGACAAAACACCGATAGGCACCATCATGGATATATCCCTTTTCCATAACAGAGGCATAATCAGCTGAGTACAGCTGATTTCGGGTTTGTACTCCTGATCGGACATCCCCAATGACATTGTCTAAGGATGATAAACGTTTAGTCGTGATCCTGGAGTAGTAGGAACAGCTACCTCAGAGCCAAGATGATGAACATTTGGTTCTTCATCTGAGGTAGTTGGAGTTTGAGGCTCTGACGTCGAAGGTGCACCACTGGTAGATGCTTGTGGACTTTCAGGAACTGGAACCTGTTCCTCCTGACTGTTCTGGTTAGCTTCTTCAGCTTCATTTTCAGAGGAGGTGTCACTGTTGTCGATTACTCCCCCTGAATGGGTAGATGATTCTCCCTGTGAGCTAGATGTTGGTGGATTCAAGCTATCATACATCATTCGTGTAGCTAATTCGTCATCCGAGGGAGAGAGAGGAATGTTGAAGGACTTGAAGAATCCATCATAGTCAAAGAAGTAGGCGGGTCCTTGCCAGTAGGTGGTGTGGTGAATCGCTGAACATCAACATTACACCAAACTTCTTCTAGAGACCTGTTGAGTTATTGTAAACTCGCTTGTTAGGTATGTTGTATCCTAGAAAGATGCCTTCATCTGCCTTCTCGCTGAATTTACCCTCCAGTGTCTTCTTCAGAAGTGTGCACGGCGCCCCAAATGGTTCGAGATACTCCAAGTTCGGTTTGCGTCTTTGTAGTAGCTCGTAACATGTTTTTCCGTGGCGCTTGACTATCAGGACTGATTCAGTGTATAACATGCATTTGCCACTGCCTCATTCCAGAATTGGATAGGCAGTTTCGAGTCTGCCAGCATAGTCCGTGCTGTCTCTATCAAGCTCCTGTTCTTTCTCTCAGCAACGCCATTCATCTGAGGTGTGTAAGCAGAAGTGAATTGATGCACAATCCCCTTTTCCTTGCAGTATTCCTCCATCCAATGGTTCTTGAATTCCGTTCCGTTGTCTGAGCGTACTTGTCTAACTTTCAGTTTGTAGAGAGATTCCAGTGTGGTTACTACTCCTTGAATGATTCAAATGTTTTTGATTTGGATTTCAGAAACATTACCCAAGTGACCTTGAGTAGTCATCGGTGACCACAAAACAGTACAAGTCGCCTGCAATGCTCTTTGTACTGACTGGACCGACAGATCCATGTGAGAAGTTCAAGAGGAAGTTCTATTGAATTAACTTTCTTTTCCATATGAGACTTCTTTGTCTGTTTACCTTTCTTGCAAGCTATACAGAAATCAGGAAGCTGAAAGTTCTTGACATAACACCTCTCACCAGATCCTTCTGTATCAAGTGATTCATCTTCCTTTGACTGATGTGTCCCATTCTCCTATGCCAGGAGATGGAGTCTTTTTAGTAGCTTTGGATAGAAAACACTGAACCTCATGATCCATTGTATAAGCTGTTGACAGATCCAAGACATAAAGATCTTTATATCTTGAAGCAGTCATTAAAACTTGGTCCTCTGGGATCACGTAGTCTTTCTCTTACAGTAACACTTCTTGTTGTCGAAGATGACTTTAAATTCCTTATCACATATTTGTGAAACAGAGAGTAAGTTGTTTTGAAGTTGTTGAACATAGTTCACCCTATCAAACTTAACTTTCTGATTTCCAACTTCTCCTGAGCTGATATAGCCTCCCTTGTTTCCTGCAAACGAAACATGCCCTCCTTTTATTTGTTTGACATTTGATAAAAGAGCTCTGTTTCCTGTCATGTGCCTGGATGCTCCGCTGTCTACTATCCACGTGTTAGTTTCAGCACTGTATTGAACAACCTGCACATACAAGGTAAAGGATTTAGGTTAGGAACACAAGCCTTTACTGGCTTGGGTTTCCCAGAGGCATCACACATCAAAAATTCAACCCATTGACCCTTAGAAGGTAAGGGTAGCTCAGGTTCCTTCTTGTCATCATTATCAGCCACAGAGGTTGACTTCTCTTTCCATAAGCCAGATTTGTGCAATGCCTGTTTGTGATAAACAGTCGACTGGCTAACGGATTGAACTTTCTGTTCACTAGTTCGTCTAGGTGGAGTTAAAGAGCTCCTCTTAGAAGCCCTAGGTTTTGAGTCCTGAAGTGCAATCTTCTTCCTAGGTGTCTGATAATGAGGACAGTAGGAAGCAATGTGTCCACATTCTCCACAGTTGTAGCACGCCCTGCTATCAACTTTATGATTAAACTTTCTTTGTGGAGACGTGTGTGACACTCTAGTAATATCACTCACTTTAGGTTTTGACTCTGGTTCTTTTGATGTGTTTACTGGTTTAACAAAATTAACTGATTTAACCTGTTTGACATCCTTTTCGTTTTGGTTAATTGGTCTTTGATTTGAAGTATGTGAAAGGTGATCCTTAAAAGCCCTTTTTGGTTCTGATTTGACTTTGTTAGAACCTGACTTTAAGTTAACCTTTTCAAATTCCTTTTCCAGATTAACACAAGGCAATTTACCCTTTGCCTTTGAAGTGGTCTCCTTTTGTTTGTTTCCAGTGTCAATAGATGAACATAAGGAATCTGGATCACTAACAAGAGGAGTAGACACTACATGATCCTTGATGGGATTACTATTTATAGGTCTAGTTTTAGGGTTCATCAAAGTCTCAGGTGGTGGCGGAACCACTTTATAACCCAGTCCCTCCCCATTGTTCCTTTCTTCACTAAGTGTTGGACTATGTGCGACGAACTAGTCCAACTATGCAGTTTCTGTTTTAGTGAATTTACTTCTACTTCTAGAACTGCCTTTTGCTTCTTAGTGTCTTCTAGGGAGTTTAGATAATACCTAATGTCATTAGCTTGATTAAAGGAAACTACTTCGGTTTCCCTAAGCTGTTTAGTCAAAAGGTCTATCTTTTCTTTATAACTGAGCTCATTTTGTTTTAATACCGTATTAGCCTCAGTGCATAGATGCAAATCGTTTATCAAGTTATCATTATGATCTAATAACCTAGAAAATTTAGCATCTATGCTATTCCTAAAGGCATCACAATCAGAACAAGCATGATTATTAAACATTGTGTCAGTAGTATTTACCTGAGCTGATTCAGAAGCGTTTGCCATCAATGCAGTATCAGATGATTCTGATTCTTTTGCTTCTGTCTTGTTTCTATCTCTGACATGGTAGTCTCCACTTTTGGCTTGTAACTGACCTCGGTTGCAGTTGCTTCTTCACTATGTGACATTGCTATCTCAACTGCTAGATCTCCTTCACTAGCGGAATCACTGTCAATATCTTCTACATTTGCAATGTTTGATTCCCCTGGTGAGACAAACCTAAAGCTCCAATCCTGTCCTTCATCATCATGAGCAGTCAAGGCTTTTGAGTCCTTGTTTGAGGAAGTAGAACTGGTAGTTTGCTTGTCTAGACGAGTGAAGGATGAGAACGGGTTCCCATTCCCAGTCTTCTTTGGCTTCACACATTCTCTCTTGAAGTGCCCCTTTTCACCACAGTTAAAGCAGGTCACTTTACTCTTGTCAAAGCCAAAGGTGGTATCCTTAGTAGCAACCAAGTTATGTCCAGTCTTTTTCACAAACTTCTTCGCCCTCCGGACAGCACTTGCTAAGGCCCACATTATGTCCATTCTCTCAAGCTCCATTTCGTCCACCTGCTCGTAGTCCTCATCTGCCAGATGGTAGTTTCCAATCTTTCCAGCAACAAGTTCATCATAGGAATGGACCATTGTTGCTAATAGATCCATGTGCTCTCGAGCTACTTCCACAGTCACATTATTGAGGTTCTCGGTCTTCAGTCTAGTAGCATTTGCTTCAGATCCAATGTATTGGGTACAAGAAGACCCTGACATTTCTGAACCTGAAGAAGGTGCATGTGTAGGACTCGATGAGCTAGACACAAATACAGTCTGGAGGGGTGCTCCAGATGTCTTAGCTTGAGGAGTGGCATTGTATAAAGCTGGATTTTGATTGTACGTAGACTTTTGAGCTCTGTACTTCATTCTAAGTGATTCTTCTTGCAACTTAAGAATGAAGTCATTAATATCCAGTTTTGACAGCATTCCATTCTGTCTAAGATTAGACATGAATGAAACCCATTTTTCAGGCAATCCGTCTGGAAAATTATTAACTTTCTCTTCCATGGTAGTAGCCACCCCATGTGTATGCAGTTCACTCATCAGATGGTAGAATCTATCTATAACATCGTCCAAACTCTCTTTTCCCATCGATGAGAAGTTGTCGAATTCCTTCTTTAACTCCTTAGCCTTGATTGCCTTCAACGAGGCATTCCTATCGTACCTCTTCTCTAGCTCATCCCATAGTTTCTTGGACTGCTTATTCTCTGAGTACTGGTGGAATATCTCTTTAGGGATAGACTGTGTAATCAATGCATAGACCCTCTTCTCTGCATTATATTTGACTTTCTGCGCGTCTGTCATCCCTCCTAAGGTTAACTTTACTCCATCGGCTCCCACCGGTGTACTATATTCAATCTCGATGGCCTCCCATAGATTCGGATCCACTCCATTGAGGTAGATCTCAAAACGTTGTTTCCAGTGGGGAAACTCATCTAACGTTAAAAGCTTTGGTGCTTTATTATGATTACCCACCTCACTCTCAAGTAGCAGCAGGTTCTGGATCCTAGAGTCCTTCCCAGCAGTAAAGGCTGACATTTGATCTTCCATTGTATATAACTTTAAGTCTAATAAGAAATTTTCACTCGGCCGACTGAAGGGTGCGAATGGACTAGGCATGCGTATGAACACTCAGTCGTGCGTATGAACTCCAATCGTGCGGCTGAACTAAGTGATTAGCTCAGTCGTGCGAATGAATCTGATGCATATGAACCGTGCGACCAAACAGTTCAATCGTACGAATGGGGATACGACTATGTCCAATCGTGCGACTGAGCAATGCGAATGAGTCCAGTTGTGCGAATGGCTCACTCGTGCGACTGAAGCTGCTGTTATGCGAAAATTTCTAGGTTAAACGTGTTTTAGCCGTAAAAATTCGATCTTTCGCAAGGTTGAATTGCCTAAGTCCGTAGAAACCAAACTTTGATGAGCAGGGAACGTCCAAGATCACTTTTGACACAAAAGATTGCGTTTCTAGTGCAAAAACACAAACTTTTTATCAATCTTGATTGAATCACACTTAATCAAGAGCCAATGCTCTGATACCACTTGTTAGGACCTGGTATTTGACCAAAATACCTAGAGATTAACTTGTAAACTAGATCAAATAGTGCGGAATCCTATTTGATTGGCGATCCAATCAGTGAGACACATGAAGAATCAATCAAGAATTGAAACTAACGTTAGAAATCGATTGGGAATCGATCTAATGTGTTCTATGAACTTGGAGAACGAATTGGGAGGTTTCTAGACGGCTAGGGTACGTCTGGAATCGTAATTGATCGAGAGTCCATCTTTTTCACGAATTGAGTTGTATTTATAGGTTGGTATTATTCAATCGTGCGACTGAACCATTAGTATGGTTCAGTCGTGCGATTGAACCATGCGGTTGATTCATTCGTACGACTGAGTGTTCAGTCGTGCGACTGAGCCAATCTTATGTTACAATCGTACGACTGATCCAGTCCCCTGGTTCCGTCGTGCGACTGAGTCAATCGTCTGAAGTTATTCATGCGTATGGTTCATTCGCATGAGCCATTCGCATGAGAACTTCATTATGTTAAGTTTGAATGTATTAATTAATAAACATTATGTGTAATCATTCAAGCAATCACTAACCTAATTAACCAATTCAATGTCGACACATTAATGAAACATTAAACATTAGAACTAACAAACTATCAATATCATTTCATTAATCATACCAAACAAGATTTATTACATCACATATCATGATCTAGGGACATACATGTATCAACAAACACCCAGATCTTCAATCTCCTAACCTTTAAAGCTCCAAATCTTGAGTTTTCTTCATTTTCTCTCTTTACTTTCTCTCTCTAGAATGTGGTGGCTAGGGTTCAAATGAGGAGGATGATGGCTGGTTAAGTGGCTTAAGGGTTGATTATGGGCCTTTAATCCCTTAGGCTACTACCTAATAAGGCTAATTTAGCCCATGGCCATTTCTTTCCTTTATTAAATACCCATTAATTAAGCTCATTATCCTTGATGACTCATTTTGACTTTTCAGGGTGTTACAAGTCTCCCCCACTTATTTAGGTTTCGTCCTTGAAACCAGTCAGTCATCAAACAATTGAGGATAAAATTTCCTCATCTCCTCCTCGGTCTCCCATGTAGATTCTAATCCTTTTCTGTGACTCCAATGTAGTCGTACTAGCAGAACCACTTATTCCGTAAGTGCTTCTCTTCCAATCAAGGATGGCCACCGGCTACTCTACATAATTCAGCCGTTTATTCACTTCAATGTATTCTAATGGTACAACTGCATCATTGTGTGCTAGACATTTCCTTAGATGAGATACATGGAACGTAGGGTGAATTCCACTTAACTCATCGGGTAGTTCTAATTGTAGGCCACTTCCCTACCCTCGTGACAATACGAAATGGCCCTATGAACCTTGGGCTTAACTTTCCTCATTTTCAAAACCTAATGATCCCTTTACAGGAAGATAACTTTAGCATAACCTTATCCCCAACCTCAAACTCTTTAGCATAACCTTATCCCCAACCTTTTGTCTTTTGAATTGAAGTAGCTCCTCCTGCATTGCTTCAATCCAACTTCCATCTTTTAAAGACTCGTCAACTTTCTTTGGCTCAATCTGAGACAAGAAGCAAGAGTGCAAACAAATATTTTTATCATGGATATTTCCTCTTATTCTTATCCCAGTCTCAACATCCCCAATGATGTTTGTGGTAGGATGAGACTTGTGGATTCTCATATAATGAATGATAGCAAGTTGATTAGACAAATCTAAATTAGTGAAATTTAGATCCGGTGATTGAGTATCACCCACGACATCAGCAAACTTATCAAGTGTAACTTGGTCCAAAAAAGTGTGTTACATCATTGATGTTGTCATTAGTGGAGTGGTTGTCAGCATTATGAAATTCTTGATCACTTTCACCGTCTCCATCTTCTCCTACACTGGAAATCCCTTCATTTGAGTTTTATGCCTCATTGATGGAATTGGTTGGCACCTTAGATGTATTAGGTGAAGAGTGTTTCATGGTTGTGCTGATAGGATTTCCATTTCCAGGGTTTGTTACCACTAGAGTAGAAGGAACTCTGTCATTTGGTCTTCTCAACTCAAATCTTGGATTAGGATCTCATGCATTACCTATTGTTCCTGAGACATCTTCATAAGATTTGTTAAAACAGCCAAACAAGACCAGAACCTGACACACTAGGAGTGTGCTCACTGAAAGTCATATTGGCCAACTCAGCAACTACTAAAGCTTTATTCTACACATAGAAGGTAGTGTTGACTGTCATTGCCTAGAAGGTGATGGCCAGTTTAGAGTCAGAGACATTGCTCTTGTAGACTAAATAAGTTTATTATTTCTTCTTGCAGTAACACCATTCTTTTAAGGAGTTCTAGGAGTACTATATTGTCTTGCAAAACCTTTTTCATCACAATATGTATCAAGGATTTGGTTCTTAAATTCAGTTCCTTGATCACATCTTATGATTTTGACCTTGTGATCACACTGATTATCAATTTTCGGAATCAAGTTATTCAAGATTTTAGGGGTCTCATCCTTAGTCATAAGAAATAAGACCTAAGTATACATTGTGAATTCATTTGAGATCACAACAATATGAGGTTTCTCCTAGACTTATTACACTGGTAGGGCCAGTGAGATGCATATGTAATAAGTGTAGGGGAGTAGTGATGGAGTTCATTTACTTTGGCTTGTGAGACACTTTGTGTTGCTTTCCTTTCAAACATGCAACACTGTGGTCATCACTTTGTAAACTCTTTCTTTGGCATTCTAGTTATCAAATCACCTTTAATTAATTTATTCATGTTCTTAAAGTTTATATGGCAAATTCTTTTACCCCAAGAAAAGATTCATCACTATTGACTTTAGATAGAAAGCAAGAAATTTCTCCTGATGGGGAAGTTTCTTGCAAATCCATCTTGTACATGTTCCCTTTTCTCGAGGCTCTAAGCAGGATATACTCTTAAGGAATGATCACCCTAGGCTTGAGAAAAATGAACTCATGCTTAGCGAAGAGCATGTTATGTATCTGGTCACAAAATTAAGATACACTTAAGAGATAGTATCCAAGCTATTTGATAAAGTTTACCTTCTTAATTTGAGCTTACCATTTATGAACTTCCCCTTCTAGTGATGTAATCACTTGACTTTCCTCCAAAAAACTGGCCCTCCATCAATTTTCTCAAAGTTCTCGAGCCAAATGGTTCAAGTTGTGCAGCAATGGTGCACATTTGATAAATCTTTCTCTCTTGATCAGGTTGATTTGAACTTAAATTGGGAGTCTTTGTACTAGAGTCCATAGTAAACTCTTCAGTTTAACCACTTTAAACCTAGCAGAGATAAAGACTTGTTTTTGCTTAGTATTGAAAGTGGGCTTGATCTCTTAGAATTTCCTTGATTTTTGATTAGCAGCCCTGATCATATTCTTCCAAGTTTACATAGCCATCCTTGGTTCTTTCTTCTCTTTAGGAATTTAGTGACCCTTCTTAGGATGAATCTCCTCACTTACTTCAGGTTCATCCTTCACTATCTCGTCTTTATCTTCATCCTCTTCTTGGATAGGGTCAATGAGGGGTATCTCATCCTCACTAGTTCCACACCTTGAAGATCTTATAGATAATGATATGTGTGGAGGAGCTATCTCACTTGATCCAAGTCCCTTCCTATTATGATAAGAAATCTTTGTATGCAAGGATGAAGATATGATGTTCTTGAAGGTTTCCTCTTCAAGAATACACTTTTCTGCCCAAGCTTTGCTGATCACAAGCTCAGCCTAGCATTCAGTTAATTTAGTAATAAGATCTTTAATTTGAGTCCTATAATTTGTGTGCTCCTTCATAAGAGTAGACATTTTTTTCTCTAAATCTTCTACTTTAAGTTTATAGTCATTTCTACTTTTTTGACATTAGCTTTAAATATTAAAGACTCGAGGTCAGATCTTACTTCTAAGTTATATTGTTAGGACCTGGTATTTGAACAAAATACCTAATGATTAACGTGTAAACCAACCAAATAGTGCGGAATCCTATTTGATTGGCGATCCAATCAGTGAGAACGCACGTAGAATCAATAAAGTATTAAGTCAAATGTTTAGAATCGATTAAGAATCGATCTACAGCGTTCTATGAACTTGGAGTATCAACTTGGTGGTTTCTGGACGGCTAGGGTACGTCTGGAATCGAAAATAGAATCAATTCTCCCGTTTGTCCACGAATTGGGTTGTATTTATAGGTTAGTATTGTTCATTCGTGCAACTGAGCCGTTAGTATGATTCAGTCGTGCGATTGAACCATACGGTTGATTCATCCACACGACTGAGTGTTCAGTCGTGCGACTGAGTCATTAGTACGAAGTTATTCATGCGTATGGACTATTTAGGCGCATGGACACTTAGTCGCATGGCCATTCGGACACATGATCACTGTTGGGATGCATGGTCCAGTTGGACGCATGAGAACTTCACTTCACCAAGTTTGAGTGTATTTAACATTATAACATTATGCATGACACTTCAAACAGTCACAAACCTAATTAACCAATTCAACATCGACTCATTAATGAAATATTAAATGTTATAAATACCAGACAATCAATATCATTTCATTAATCATTCGAACCATTACATCAGAATTAGACAAACAAGATCTATTACATTCATAACATGATCTAGGGACATATATGTACCAACAAACTCCCCCTTGGACCTAGATCTCTCTAATGTCTTGTTTTCTTCATTACCTCCTTAAACTTCTTGTACTTATCCTCTATTGTAACTCCTGCATGAATCTCAAATGCAAAACAGAGTCTTATAACATTTTGGAACTGGAGGGCTTGTACTATGTCCTGCGTATCATAGAACAGTGGCCACTTGTACAGAGTGTAGACATCATTTGCTGACAAGTTGGTGAGTTGGTGAGCCACATTGGGTCAAATACCCTCATGGTATCTATTTGGCCCTCTTTCTTTAGGACTATGACCGCTTCACCTGTCCTCTAATCGTAGTACCACAACTTAAAGTGTGGAGTGAAGTCCTGTGGCATTTCACTGAGTGGGATTCTTGACATCGTGCGCGGAGGACTCCACTTCAACACTATCTTTGCTTTCCAGTAATGGCATCAACATCAGATCTTCTAATATATCTTGTAGGCTGTTGGGGTCTGAAGTTAACCTACCTGGTGTGGTATTCCTTTCTTAGGGCAGCCTCAAACCAGCCTGACATCTTTCTCGTGTCAGCATACAACAGCTTCAGTTTGGCCAGCTGGTTGAGCTCAAAACCTAGTAGAGTCTTTAGATCATGTGGAAATCTAAAATACTCTATGCCCTTCTCCCTCTTAACTGCATAAACATTAAGGTCATCAAAATATGCCCATGCTATAATCCTGCCTGACACCTTATGATGTGTCTTGACTCTATAGAGTTTGGTGTAGGCGTCATGTTTAGTGCAGCTCGTTGGACTCTAACTTCTTCAAAACATGCAGCCCACTCAGCCTTTCGGATATCAACATCATCATTTTAGGCTTAGGCCATTTCTTCTGTCTTCTCAGACTCCTGCTCCATTTTGTCTAACACCTCAAACGTATCTTTGACAAGAGATTCACCCAGAATGGGGACCACATTTCCCTCATTGTCAGCATACTGAGGGTAGTGCTCTGCAGTGACATCTTCTATCTCTATTTCATCAACGTCGTTGAGCTCTTCGTCACTTTTCGAGTCGCACATTGGAGCATCCTTTACAATCTCATCGGGATTTAGCTTGAAGATCTCAGCTAGTTGCTCATTTGATAGATCGTGAATTATTTCCCCTTCTTCAGGGGTATAACTCACCGACTTTTTGACGATCCCTTGTAGATCAAGAATCATATTTAGCTGAGTCTTGATCTGCTGAAGGGGAGCAACATCGAACTCATCCCTCTAATAGTTTGGATCTGTTTGATATAAACATGTAGTACATCAACCATTAGCTGATAATCAAAACAGAAAAGCATTATCTTAACATAACCATTAAATACATAAGTTTAAATACATGATTCAAATACAAAAGTAATCAAATACATAGACATCTAATTATTACTTTTGTCTTGGATTACTGGGTCATCACTTGGTGGAGCAGAGGAGGAAGCTTGTTGGTCTTGATTCTTCTTAGACCTCCTTTCTTGACCTTGAGCAGAGGTAGATGCAGCTGCATCGCCTCCTTCTTCATCATCATCCTCATTCATCTTCTCTGTCCTCTCATCCTCAATCCCCTTATCATCCTCAGTCTCATCATCATCATCTTCATCATCATCATCACCATCTCTCTCTTTAATCTTCAGAGGCTCATCTTTAGATCTCTTAAGTTTGAGTATGATGGTCTTCTTAGCATTCTCCAACTCCTCAATCTTCTTAGCAAAGTGACTCTATGCTCTTGAAGTTGGGCGATCTCGTGGCTCTGAGCAGCCATTTGTTAGGCCTGCTCCTCAATCAGCCAGCCTGCTCCGAGATCTGGTGTGACTGCGCAGCTGTGAGATCTGCAAGCTGTCGGATCTGCGTAGTCTTCTCTTCATCAGCAGCTAACAGTCGCATCACCATACGGTTTAGCGCTGAAAGCTGGTCCTCTACCCCAATTGAGGTAGATGAGATCCATATACATGTGTGGATGAGATGAGGGTCCTGCTTGGTGGCTAGTAGTGGTGGTGGTGGCTGTGGTGAAAATGGGGTTGGGTCTGTGAGATAGTGGAGGTGATGTAGGAGTGAATGATATGGTGGTGGTTGGCATATGTTCAGTGGTGGGAGGTGTGGTGGTGGTTGTTGTGGTGGTTGTGGTGGTGGATGGTGTGGCTGTAGAAGGGGTAGTGGTGATGGTAGATGTAATGGCTGTGGTGGAAAGGAAGGTCAGTCTTCTCCTCTTCTTCTGGCCGTGGGGCTGAGCCATCCGTTTCTTCCTCGATCCAGTCGAGGTGGATGCTCCCCCTAGAACATGGCTAGTAGACTCAGGAGCATAGCTGGGATCTGCAGTCGTCTTTCCCGAATCCCTGGGGCATTCACCAACCGCCCGGAGTCCATACTCTGTGGGAACAACCTTGCTTCCCACAGTCCTAGTCAATGGCTCCTCGTCTGACTCTTCTTCCTCCTCACCAGGTATAAAGTCCTGGTGGAACCCGGCTGACTCAGCTATGTCTCCCTGGGGGCAGATACTGGAGGTATAACGTCTGTAGTTGCGCCCCTTGGTGGAATGGGCATGTTATCTCCAGCATCCCCACCGTCATCATCATCAGAGTCATCGGCGGGTAGAGCAATCTGCTCAACATCAGAATCACTGTCGTCATGGCGCCACTTCCTCCTAGCTGGCACCACATAGTTTTCACGGGCCAGATGCCCAAACAATCTCCTGACAGGGGGTTTCACCTGCTTTCCCCTGTATACCTTCATCCGGCCCAAGGTGGTATCATCCATAACCCCAAGCACTACAGCATCATCCTTCTCCTTTGGCAGGGAGGGGAGCTTCTGATCTATGATCATTTGCATAAATAGGGGGTACATGCAGAAGCCCTCCTTCCCTTTCCCCTCAATGTTCTCCACCAAGTAGGTGAAGATCATCCTGGAGAAGCTGAACGGATGGTTCAGCACCAACGCAACAAAAGCGTTCTGGATCTGGTCAGACAACTCATTGAAGCCTCCCTTTCTGGATGCTATGCATTTCAGCAATACGTGAGCAAGGTACTTGAGCTGGGGACAGAGGTTGCTCTTGTTGAGCACCCCAGCATTGATGTCCCCAATGTACTTGGCTCGATGAAAACATCCTCTGACAGTAAGGGGGTGTAATTTAGTAGGACAGTCAGCATCGTCCCCCAACTGTAACACGGTCCTTAGATCCTCCTCTGTGATAGCTATAGCCTCTCCAAAGATAGTACCTCTGATACAGTTTGGCTCAGAGGATCGATCAACAACCGCACCTACCCAGAAGGCCTGCTGAATAGACTGATAAGGTGTACATGGAGCAGATATAGCGTGTGCAATCCTCGATCTCCTGAGGAAGGTTATAATGCCCAAAAAATCTGAAGCATTTCTGGATGTGAGATCCAGATGAGCACAAATATTGTGCTTCGTACTCATTGTCCAACGGCTGGCCATCTGTTACACAAGGATAGTAAACATTAGTACCCATTGGTTAAGAATGTCATGAAACACTCGGACTTGAACATAATTCTTTTCTGTCATGCGAATGAGGCTGTGCGACTGGGATTCAGTCGTGCGAATGACTCCATACGTACTACTGAGTGTGCGACTGGACTCATGCGTATATAGCCTCATGCGGTTACACCAGTCATGCATCTTAACTCATACGCATAGTTCAGTCGTGCGGTTACGCTATTCGCACTCTTCAGTCGTGCGACTGAAGTTCATCAACCTGTCCATTCGCATGTCTTTCTGTCCGCTCAATTCAAATTCAATTTTTCACCAATTTTGAGTTTTAAGCTTCGTGTTCTAGTTCCTTAGACTCGTAATTCATTCGTTTAATACCTACAACCTTTAATTTCATTTGTTTCCGTCGTTTAGTTAGGTTATTTTGCCACACAAGACACGGTTTTTCTAACGAATCCGATTGTCCAGATTTAGAGTCAAACTGAATGATTTGATAATGTTTCTGCACCGCAAATTACCTGTAGAGTCAATGCAAATGGTCAGTATGTGAGAATTGAGGGTTTATAGTGATCAAACAAAATTTGGGCAGCGTAACGTTAGTCGTGTGATTTAGGGTAAATTTGAGAGTGGTGAGTCTCTACGACCGACTCACTCTCTATTTATACTAACCCTAAATTCAATCGTACGACTGGGCTCATACGCACGTTTCATTCGGGAGAATGTGCCTCAGTCGTGCGATTGATTCAGTCGCCCCATTCAGTCGTCTCATTCAGTCGTCCGACTGGAGTTCAGTCATGCAACTTACCCATTCGTTCATTCATAAACATCCGACTGGGTCAATCGTATGGGCCATTCAGTTGAATGGTCCATACTTATGGTCCATTCTTATGAATGGCTCCATTCGTATGATAAGTCCATACTAAAGGTCCATTCATGCGAATGGGTCATACTTATGAAATTTTCTGCATTTCTTACCATTTTACATTTAAACCCTTTTCAAACTATAGTATAAACATTATAATCATTTGATCATCTCAGACATGATCCTTTTAGGTGAGTGAATCCCATACTGATTTTCATGATATAGTCCAACGAACAAACAATCTAAAATGACTAACTAACTAGGAACTTAAACTAAATACAACAATAAACACTTGTTTTTGACTTTTTGTGAGAGATAAATCCTAAGATAGACATCTACAGGATTTGGTTCCAGAATAGGCAGCTTCAATTAAGTTTGACCATACCTGGACCAATTCAATTTTGGAATCATACAGGCAAGTCAAATCATTTGGGACTAGTTATCGAAACCTTTTGATGCTCACTTCTTGGTTTTCATCCGGAGTCTGTAGCAATTTTAGGAAATCACACTCGTACTATTAGATTCCCATATTGATTTGAACTTTCAAGAATTGCAACCACAATGATTGTCAATATATTTGTCCTCTTAAATTCATACACAGACTTTAGACACAAACTGGTGATAGTTTTGGTTTAATTATTTCAACTAACATTTGTGGATCCCACACTTATATGGTAATCAACATTCCTCAGGAGCTTTTGAGCGGTCTACGGGTATTTTTACAAGAAGAGACTATTCTTAGAGCTTTCATAGAGAAGCCAATCCTCAGGTCAGTGCCATCGCACAGCAGAGAGGCGGCAAACAACAATGAAGTCTAGAATATCTAGGTTATGCTTATCGTCAGGTCAGTTCCATCGCACAGCAGAGAGGCACACAACCTATCTTCTTGTTAAAGCAGCTAAATTTTCTTTTGTACAGAATGCACCAACAACATATATCATTAGCTTGATTGCATTTGTCTTTCATTTTTTTCGTGCTTTGCTATAATTTTGGTCATCCGCACACATTTGTGGCGTTTACATGCTCATTACCCCTTATTGGAATATTGTTGATTGTGTTAACCAGTGATAAGATGGCCGCCCACAGTCAGTTGAACAACTTAGTTTGATCTTAAAATCACCAGTTAGGTCTACTCATCCATTGTGTTGAATCTACCGACATATCATTTATGGTCTAGCAACCTTTAGGTCTACTTTCTTTGTGTTATCTTAGTAGTTACCAGTTTTTCTATCATCTTCCCTTTTATATGGCTTAGACTACACAGACTTATACTTTGAATTTTGCATCTTTTCTAAATTAAATTTTAAAGTCCCTTTTGATTTGTTCCTATGTACTATCATTGTCCAAAAGGTTTGAATCGGTATCACAGATACGATCTACCTATATCAGCTGTCTACTCCTTCTCCCTCGTTTTATTTTTTTTTATTTTTTTTTAATGTTACTAGCTGACCTACTCTCCCCCTAAAATTCTAAAATCATACTGGATTGAATTATTTTAGGATTTAACAGACAGCTAAATAACATGAATTTAATTTAAACAGAATAAAATCAATAAGGAAAAATGAAAAAAATGTAACTACAATGCATCGGACTACACATGATCATCATCAGGAATAACATCACTTTTCTTTTTAACGACGTTGACCTCTAACAAATATAGAAAACATGGTTTATCAAAGGCTTTTGTATAGAGGTCAGCGGGTTGAAAATCAGTATTAATTTTTACCACATCTATTAAGTTCTTTTCAAAACAGTCTCTTATGAAATGGTATTTAATACCGATGTGTTGGTCTTTGGATGTTGTACCGGATTTTTAGTTACTGCAATTACAGCAGAGTTATCAACAAAGATAGGAGTAGAAGAAAATTTTAAACCGTAATCCCGCATTTGCTGTTGAATCCAGATGATTTGTGAATAGCAACTTGCAGCAGCAACGTATTCGGCTTCACAGGTTGACAATGCAACCGAGGTCTGCTTCTTACACTGCCAGGTAACTAATCTCCTCCCAAAGAATTGACACCCTGCTGATGTAGACTTGTAGTTCATTTTGCAGCCCTCGTAATGTGAGTCACTATACACCGTGAGCTCAAAGTCATCATCATGAGGATACCACAAACCCAAGTGTGGGTGTACCCTTCAGATAACGAAATATCCTTTTGACCCCGATCAGATGGTTAACCTTAGGTTTAGCCTGATATCTAGAACATAAACATGTAGCATACATGATATCAGGTCTTGAGGCAGTGAGATACATGAGGGATCCAATCATTCCTTGGTACATTGTGGCATCTACCAGATCTCCATTTTCATCAGGTGCTATATCATGATTTGTAGCAAGTGGAGTCCCGGCTACAGAAGCATGCTCCATGTCAAACCGATTGAGAATGTCTCCCACATACTTGGTCTGATGTAGAAAGATCCCATTTGGTGTCTGATCCACCTGTAACCCGAGAAAGAATTTCATCTCCCCCATAGCACTCATTTCAAACTCTTTCTTCATAACTGCTTCAAACTCTTTGCATAAGTCTTCGTTCTTTGAACCGAAGATTATGTCATCGACATAGATTTGTACTAGCAGTTGGTCTCCATATTTTTCTTTGATGAACAGTGTGCAGTCAATAACTCCCCTGCGAAAGCCGTGTGTCACAAGATGAGTTGAAAGTTTCGCATACCAGGCCCTAGGAGCTTGATGAAGCCCGTATAAGGCCTTGTCGAGTTTGTAAACTTTGTCCCGATGATAAGGATCTTCAAATCCCTCAGGTTGACTGACATACACTGTCTTTTGAAAATCCCCATGAAAGAATGCACTCTTCACATCTAATTGATAGACTTTAATCTTTATATACGATGCATAGGCAAGGAAGATACGGATGGCTTCCATCCTTGCCACTGGTGCAAACACTTCATTGTAGTCAATCCCCTCGACTTGGCGAAATCCCTGAATAACCAGTCGAGCCTTGTTCCTGATAATGACCCCTTGGTCATCCTTCTTGCATTTCAAGACCCATTTGGTGCCAATGACTTTAGCACCTTTAGGCCTATCTACCAGAGTCCATACTCCTAACTTCTTGAATTGAAGAAGTTCTTCTTGCATGGCACTCACCCATGCCTCATCGTTTAATGCATCACTTACGTATTTTGCCTCAAACTGCGAGACAAAACACCGATAAGCACCTTCATGAATGTAACCCTTTTCCATAACAGAGGCATAATCAGCTGAGTACAGCTAATTTCGGGTTTGTACTCCTGATCTGACATCCCCAATGACATTGTCCAAGGGATGATAGACGTTTAGACGTGATCCTGGAGTAGTAGGAACAGCTACCTCAAAGCCAAGATTATGAACATTTGGTTTTGTATCTGAGGTAGAAGGAGTTTGAGGTTCCAAAGTCAAAGGTGCATCACCGTTAGATGCTTGTGGACTTTCAAGAACTGAAACCTGTTGCTCCTGACTGTTCTGGTCATCTTTTTCAGCCTCATCTTCAGAGGAGGAGTCACTATCGTCGACTACTTCCCCTGACTGAGTAGATGATTCTCCTTGTGAATTTAATGATGTTGAATCAAGAGTTGGTGTATTCAAGATATCATCATCATCCGAGTAGCCAACTCATCATCAGAAGGAGAGATAGGGATGTTGAAGGACTTAAAGAATCCATCATAGTCGAAAAAGTAGGCAGGTCCTTTGCCAGTAGGTGGTGTGGTATATCTCTGAACATCAACATTACACCACACTTCTACTAGACCTGTTGAGTTGTTGTAAACTATCTTGTTCGGTATGTTGTATCCTAGGAAGATTCCTTCATCAGCCTTCTCGCTGAATTTACCTTCTTGATCTTCTTCAGGAGTGTACACGGCGCGCCAAATGGTTCGAGATACTCTAGATTTGGTTTACGTCGTTGTAGTATCTCATAACATGTCTTTCCATGGTGCTTGACTATCAGAACTCGATTCAGTGTATAACACGCATTAGCCACTGCCTCATTCCAGAATTGGATAGGCAGTTTTGAGTCTGCCAGCATTGTCCGTGCTGTTTCTATCAAGCTTCTGTTCTTTCTCTCAGCAACACCATTCATCTGAGGCGTGTATGCAGAAGTGAATTTATGCACAATTCCCTTTTCCTTGCAGTAATCCGTCATCCACTGATTCTTGAATTCAGTTCCGTTGTCTGAGCGTACTTGTCTCACCTTTAGCTTGTAGAGAGATTCCAGTGTGGTCACTAACTCCTTGAATGACTCAAATGTTTCTGATTTGGACTTTAGAAACATTACCCAAGAGAATATTGAGTAGTCATCAGTAACCACAAAACAGTACAAGTCGCCTGTAATGCTCTTTGTCCTGACTGGGCCAAACAGATCCATGTGAAGAAGGTCAAGAGGAAGTTCTATTGAATGAACTTTCTTTTCCTTATGAGACTTCTTCGTCTGTTTTCCTTTCTTGCAAGCTACGCAAAAATCAGGAAGTTGGAAATTCTTGACATTAACTCCTCTCACAAGATCCTTCTGGATCAAGTGATTCATCTTCCGTTGATTGATGTGACCCATTCTCCTATGCCAGGAGATGGAGTCCTTCTAAGTGGCTTTTGAAAGAAAGCACTGAACTTCATGATCTGTTGTAGAAGCTGTTGAGAGATCCAAAACATAAAGGTCTTTATATCTTGAAGCTGTCATCAGCACTTGGTCCTCCGGAATCACGTAATCTTTCTTTAGGACGTAACACTTCTTGTTGTCGAATATGACTTTAAAACCTTTATCACAGATTTGGGAAACAGAAAGTAAGTTGTTTTGAAGTTGCTGGACGTAGTTCACCCTATCAAACTTAACTTTCTGATTTCCAACTTCTCCCTGAGCTGTGATATAGCCTCCCTTGTTTCCCGCAAACGAAACATGCCCTCCTTTTATTTGCTTTACGTTTGATAAAAGAGCCCTATTTCCTATCATGTGCCTGGATGCTCCGCTGTCTACAATCCACGTGTTGGTTTCTGCACTGTAGTGAACACCCTGCACATACCAAGTAAAACCGTTAGTTTAGGTTAGGAACCCAAGCCTTTACTGGCTTGGGTTTCCCAGAGGCATCACACATCATGAATTCCACCCATTGACCCTTAGAGAGTGAGGGTAGCTCAGGTTCCTTCTTGTCATCATTACCAGACAAAGAGGATGACTTTTCTTTCCATAATCCAGATTTGTGCAATGCATGTTTGTGATAAACATTCGACTGGCTGACGGATTGAACATTAGGTTCGCTAGTTCTTCTAGGTGGAGTTAAAGAACTCCTCTTATAAGACCTAGGTTTTGAATTCTAAAATTCAATCTTCTTCCTAGGTGTCTGATAGTAAGGACAAAAGGAAGCAATGTGTCCACACTCTCCACAGTTGTAGCACGACCTGCTATCAACTTTATGATTAAACTTTCTTTGTGGAGATGTGTGTGACACCCTAGTAACATCACTTAGTTTGGGTTTTAACTTTATGTCTTTTGATGTTTTCTTCTGTTGAACAAAATAATTGTCTTAACATTTGTAACATCTTTTTCCTTTTGGTTAACTGGTTTTTGACATGAAGCTTGTGAAAGATTAGCATTAGCCGTTCTTTTAGATTCAGATTTGACTTTGTTTGACCCGGACTTTATATTAACCTTTTCAAATTCTTTTTCCAGATTAACGCAAGGCATTTTACTCTTTGCTTTGAAGTGGCCTCCTTCTATTTTGTTTCAGATTCAATTGATGAACATGAGGTATCTGGATCACTAACAAGAGGGGTGGATACCACATGATCCTTGATGGGGTTGTTATTTATTGGTCTACTCTTCATGTTCATCAAGGTCTCAGGTGGACAATATGTGATGAACTTGTCCAGCTGTGCAGTTTTTGCTTTAATGAGTTTACTTCTACTTCTAAAACTGCCTTTTGTTTCTTAGTGTCTTCTAGGGTGTTAAGATAGTACCTATATCATTAGCTTGGTTAAATGAAACTACTTTAGTTTTCCTAAGCTGTTTAGTCAAAAGGTCTATCTTTTCTTTATAACTATGCTCATTTTGTTTTAAAACTCTATTAGCCTCGGTGCATAGTTGCAATTCTTTCACTAAGTTATCATTATGATCTAATAACCTAGCAAATTTCTCATCTATGCTATCTCTAAAAGTATCACAATCAGAACAAGCATGTTTTTTAAACAATTTGTAAGTTGTACTTACCTGAGGAGATTCAGTAGAGTTAGCCATCATCGCAGCATCAGATGTCTCTGGTTGTTGTCTCTTTAATATTTGACATTGCTATCTCAACTGCAATATCTTCCTCACTCGCGGAATCATCATCCAAATTTTCAACACTTGCAATATTTGATTCCCCTGGACAGACAAACCGAAAGCTCCAGTCCTGTCCTTCATCATCAGTAGTCAAGGCTTTTGGATCCTTGCTTGATGAAGTAGAGCTGCTGGTTTGCTTGTCTTGACGAGTGAAGGATGAGAATGGGTTCCCGTTCCCAGTCTTCTTTGGCTTCACACATTCTCTCTTGAAGTGCCCCTTTTCTCCATAGTTAAAACAGGTCACTTTACTTTTGTCAAAGCCAAATGTGGTATCCTTAGTAGCAACCAAGTTTTTTCCGGTCTTTTTCACAAACTTCTTCGCCCTCCGGACAGCACTAGCTAAGGCCCACATAATATCCATTCTTTCCAGCTCCAATTCATCCACCTGCTTGTAGTCCTCATCTGCCAGATGGTAGTTTCCAATCTTCCCAGCAACCAGTCCATCATAAGACTGAACCACTGCTGCCAAAAGATCCATGTGCTCTCGAGCTACTTCCACAGACACATTACCGATATTCTCAGTCTTTAGTCTAGTAGCATTTGCTTCAGTTCCAATGTACTGGGTATAAGAGGACCCTGAAGTTTCTGAACCTGAAGGAGAAGCTTGTGAAGGACCTGATGAGCTAGACACAAATGCAGTCTGAAGAGGTGCTCCAGACGTCTTGGCTTGTGGCGTGGCATTGTACAAAGCTGGATTCTGAGTGTACGACGACTTCTGAGCTCTATACTTCATCCTAAGTGCTTCTTCTTACAGCTTTAGAATGAAGTCATTGATATCCAACTTTGCCAGCATCTCATTCTGTCTCAGATTTGACACAAATGAAGCCCACTTTTCCGGCAAACCATCTGCAAAATTTGACACCTTTTCTTCCATGGTAGTAGTAACACCATGTGTATGCATTTCACTCATCAGATGGTAGAATCTATCAATCACATCATCCAAACTCTCGTTCCCCATCGATGAGAAGTTGTCAAATTCTTTCTTCAATTCCTTAGCTTTAATTGCCTTCAGCGAAGCATTCCCGTCGTATCTCTTTTCCAGCTCATCCCACAATTTCTTGGCATGTTTATTCTCCGAGTACTGGTGGAAAATATCTTTAGGAATAGACTGAGTAATTAATGCATAAACTCTCTTCTCTGCATTATACTTGACTTTCTGAGCATCAGTCATTCCTCCCAAAGTAAGCTTTACCCCATCTGCTCCCACCGGCATACTACACCCAATCTTGATAGCTTCCCACAAATTTGGATCCACTCCATTGAGGTAGATCTCGAAACGTTGTTTACAGTGGGGAAAGTCATCTAACGTTAAAAGTTTTGGTGGTTTATTGTGATTCCCCACCTCACTCTCAAGTAACAGTAGGTTCTGGATCCTTGAGTCCTTACCGGCAGTAAACGCTGACATTGATCTTCCATCTCGATTAACTTTTAAGAATGCTAACCAAACTGTCAAACTGGTGCGACTGGGTAAAGTGAATGGGTTATCCGTGCGTATGAACTATGTGATTGGTTCAATCGTGCGGCTGAACTAAGCGATTGGTTCAGTCGAGCGAATGAAGCTGGGGCGTATGAACACTGCGAACGGATGGTTCAGTCGTACTAATGGAGATGCGACTCAGTCCAATCATGCGTATGGTGTATGCGAATGAATCCAGTCGTGCGAGTGGCCCACTCGTGCGACTGAAGCTGCTGTTTTGCGAGACTTTCTAGGTTAAACGTGTGTTAGCCGTAAAAATTCGAAATTTCGTAAACCCTAATCGCCTAAGGCCGTAGAAACCGAAACTTGATGAGCAGGGAACATCCAAGACACCTTTTGACACAAAAGATTCCGTTTTTAGTGTAAAAACACAAACCTTTTATCAATCTTGATTGAATCACACGTAATCAAGAGCCAAAGCTCTGATACTACTTGTCAGGACCTGGTACTTGAACAAAATACCTAATGATTAACGTGTAAACCAAACCAAATAGTGTGGAATCCTATTTGATTGGCGATCCAATCAGTGAGAACGCACGTAGAATCAATAAAGTATTGAGTCAAACATTTAGAATCGATTAAGAATCGGCTACAGCGTTCTATGAACTTGGAGTATCAACTTGGTGGTTTTGGACGGCTAGGGTACGTCTGGAATCAAAAATAGAATCAATTCCCCCGTTGTCCACGAATTGGGTTGTATTTATAGGTTAGTATTGTTCATTCGTGCGACTGAACCATTAGTATGATTCAGTCGTGCGATTGAACGATACGGTTGATTCATCTGCACGACTGAGTGTTCAGTCGTGCGACTGAGTCATTTGTACGAAGTTATTCATGCGTATGGACTATTTAGGCGCATGGACACTTAGTCGCATGGCCATTCAGACGCATGATCACTGTTGGGACGCATGGTCTAGTCGGACGCATGAGAACTTCACTTTACCAAGTTTGAGTGTATTTAACATTATAACATTATGCATGACACTTCAAACAGTCACAAACCTAATTAACCAATTCAATATCGACTCATTAATGAAATATTAAATGTTATAAATACCAGACAATCAATATCATTTCATTAATCATTCGAACCATTACATCAGAATTAGACAAACAAGATCTATTACATTCATAACATGATCTAGGGACATATATGTACCAACATATATGACCTATACATGTTTACTTTAGCAATGCACTCGGGAGTACAGAGATGTTCCAATACCTTGGTTTCATCATGGTCAGCCGCTGGTGCTTGATTTAGAGAGACATCCTCTACCTAAAAGTTCTAGTCAAAGCCTCCCTCTTCAATAACAATAACAACTTGTTGTTTTGGTTGGCTTTGATTCTTAGTTCTAGGAGTTGCATAGTATAGCTTGGCCTGAATTGTGTTTGGCCACCATTTTTCCTTTGTGCCTACACTCTCTAGCAAATTTTCCCA
>CM046448.1:92767891-92855391 GCA_025506515.1 Flaveria trinervia | reverse complement strand
TTGAGGTTGGCTGGGGGCTCGCCAGCATTCGGCCGGAGTGGCCGCCGGATTAACGGGGAGAAAGAAAGGGGTGTTTGGGAAATTTAGAATCCGGCCCCTGTAGTTTAAAGTTTTATTATTTTATGCTAAAACTTTTATTTTAAGTTTTCAACTTGACATTAAGGCCCCCTAACTTATTTAAAGTTATACATTTATTTATATTAACTTACTTAACTTTTATAAATTATTTGTACTATTATTTTTTATCATTTGGGGTAGAACTTATAATAATAAACAAGAGTTATAATTACAAGTATTATTATTATTATTATAAGTATTATTATTATTATTATTATTATTATTATTATTATTATTATTATTATTATTATTATTTATTATTATTATTATTATTTAATATATCAATTTATTAATTTTTAAATTAACAAGGAATCAAACATAAATGGCCCACCTAGCTTCATAAATGACAACAAAACCCTCACAAGAATATAACGATGCTAACATTTATTTAACGAAAGCACGAAAGGTTATACCTACCCCCCACCCTGATTCCCCCTATTTGTGGTAGCCCCCTTCCTTTGTCTCCCTCCCCATTTCAAACACACACACACGTATGAACACATAAACACTTTAATTTTTCCTTGAAATTGATGATGATTATGGATTGTTCTTGCATCAAAATATGTTAGCTTGCATCTATGCATCATTACAAGTAAGTATAATGTTAGATTTCATATTCTTTGATTATCATGATTAACATGAAACCTAGTTATCCAAAAACAAATCAAAACTTGAAATTGAATGAAATTTATGATTGAATATGTGTTAGTGTTCAATATAATGATGTTTGTACCGATTATTTTTATGAAATTATGTCATTTTGATCAAAACCCGAGACTTACTTATAATGAAAACTTTAGTTTGGGGCTTTTATATAAATTTTATGATTTTGAGGAAATCGGTTTGAATTAATGGTTCTAGGATGTTAGTTGATGTTAGTGGATGAAAATTCATGTTTTGAACTTTTGATTTGGGCTTGGTTTTTTAGTACTTTCCCGTGTAGGAAATTTTTTGTGTAAGTTAGGTTATAGATGATGATTTATGGATGCTTGATGAGATGTGATCATTGTTATATGATGTTTAGGGCAAGAGAATGGATTCGGAATAATCAAATGGTGAAAAGCTCATTGTATGAATATGCTTGCTATTTTGGGAAACTTTTGTAACTTGATGTGATGAATGTTGAATATAGAGCTATTACTTGTATGGTACAAAATGAATGACTACACCGATAACAAGAGGTTTTAGTATATATTTGAGCGGAAGGAGCTAAACATGAGATAGTATCATCGGTTGAGTTGTTGAATGACTATGACATTGTGATGAAGATCATCCGGGTAAGGCTAGTGTTGTAGCCGATGTCCTAAATCGAAAGTAAACACCTAAACCAAAGCAGGTGAAAGAATTAAAGCTTGTGAGGATTAAATGTAAAGGCTGATGCAACCCAAACACCCAAAGTCTCTCCTGCATGCATGCACAAGTGCACTGAAGTAGAATGCTTCGGAAGTTTCACACCAGCATCAGAAAATACACTAAGTGTGAAATCTTCCGAAGCCAAGACCAATATCTTCCAAAGCCAAAGATGAAGTCTTCCGAAGCACCAAGACAAAGTCTTCCAAGCCAACACTTGAAGACAGATTTCTTCTGAAGACTTTTGAAAACATGTTTTATGATGTACTTTTCATAAAGCTGGACCCCTTTCCGCTGCACTCTATAAAGTCACCAACTTTCATGAGTTGGTGAAAATGTTCATGCTTTTAGTAACTGTACATTGAGGTCTTAAGTCTGTAACTTTCTACTTTATGTACTTTATCTTTTTTGTAATATATTAGGATGTGAGTTATGGCATGTCATAGTCACTAGTCAAAAGGAAATCTGCCTTTTGACTCTATATTTGATTTTGTTTGTTGTCTAGTCAACTGTATCTAGTTGGCCTTCAAAGTATGGCCAGTTGTAGGATGTAGTATATGTATCTCAAGTACTGTAACTTTCTGATATGCTTTATAACATTTGTAATAGAATTTGAGAAAGCAATATACTATAATCTTGAAAACCAACTCTTTGTGTGTTTTGCTATCTTGTTTTGTCTCATATTTACTTGTGTTCTTAGTATGATTACAAAAGGTTAACCAGTTCCCTATTTGATTTGTTAAGTGTTCTTAGCAACTCTCCTCACTGTGTTGTTATGTTGTAAGTGCATACCCTTCACCGGTCTTGCAATTGGTATCAGAGCATTCCAGGCTCTTGATATAAGATCTCACCATCTTATGATCCCTCACGCACACAAAATACTTCACATCTCAATGGCAGCTATTTCTAAATCTGACATGGAAACTGGAACCATGAAAAAGTCCCCACTGATCACTCTTGATGACTTTGGCACTTGGTGCCAAAGAATGGAAAGCTTTATCAGGTCTCAAGACTCAAGAATATAGGAGTCTGTTGAAAATGGACCTTTCATATCAAGCACCTCTTCTGCAACTGGAGGTGGTATGATCCCCAAGGCTATGGCTGACTACTCAGATGAAGATAGAAAGAGAGTAGAGATTGATCAGAAGGCCATGACAGCCCTTCAGACTGCTCTTCCAAACTCTATATACAGAGTTTTCAAGAAATGCAAAATAGCTAAACAATTATGGGATGTATTAAAACTAATATATGAGGGTTCCTCTATAGCCAAGGAGAACAAGAAGGATCTCTTGACGTAGCAGTTTGAAAATTTCACCTTTAAAGCAGGTGAGACCATGACTCAATAATATTTCAGGTATGTTGAGATTGTGGATACCCTAATGGATGGTGGAGTAACTCTTGAAAATAGAGATATTGTAAGGAAGTTCATGTCATCTCTTCCTAGGCAATGGACACACTACTTTGTTGTTATCAAGAGAACTAAGAACCTGAAGACTCTCACCTTGATAGTGTTGTATGGGATTCTTAGTGGCTACCAGATTGAGATTAACATGCAAGGTTATCTGTCAACTCGAGCAATCAAATAGGTTCAACCCTTCATGTGGTTGAAAGAGATAGCATAGAACCCCAACATCATCTCATATGCTACCCTGAAAACTCACAAAAGGGTCCTTTCATTACCTTCCCTGAGATACCAAGGGAGAACTATACTCAAGGAAGCCCAATCCAAGTGACAGGTTTTTCTCAAGCCTTTGTGTCTTCTGATAAAAGTTGTAGCAGCATTCTATTCACCCTTGAAGATCTAAACTATATCCATCCAGATGATCTGGAGTATATGGAGATATTCCAGCACATGGCTCTTCTCACTCACAGAGCCAAGAAGTTCTACAAGCGGACAGGAAGGAAGTTTCCCAGCGATGCAGCCAGTGGAAAGTTTGGACTGGACAAAAGCAAATTCAAATGTTACAACTGTAACTTGATAGGCCACTTTGCCAGGGAATGCAAGGCACCAAGAACAAATGGTGGGGAAGCACAATCCAGACCAAACTACACTGATAATGCTACCCAGAATGAGAAGCCAAAGTAGCAAGCTGTCATTGTTGTTGAAGAAGGAGGCTTTGACTGGAGCTTTCAGGTGGAAGATGCATCTCCAAACCAAGCATTGATGGCTGACCATGATGAAGCAAAGGTATTGGAACATCTTTTTACTCCTGAATGTATTGATAAAGTCAACAGATACAGGTCCTACAACTTAGAAATGAGATCTGATCTTGAGTCCTTAAACATCTTAAAAGCTGATTTTAGAAAGGCTGAATGTGACTACAAGCTAAAGATAGAGGACTTAGAGAAAACCATTTCAGTTCTAAAACATGAGCACACCAATTATAGGACTTAGATCAAGGATCTCATAACTAAGTTGACTAAATGTCAGGCTAAGCTTATGATCAGCAAGCTAGGGCAGAAAAATATGTTCTTGAAGAAGAAACCTTCAAGAACATGATATCCTCATCCTTGCATGCCAAAGTATGTTATCAAAATAAGCAGGGACTGGGATCCAGTGAGATAGTTCCTCCACACACAATCTTGTCTGTAAGATCACCTAGGTGTGGAACTTATGACGATGAGCTTCCTTTTATAGATCCTTTGAGTGAAGAGGATGAAGAAGTGATAGTGAAGAATTCCTCTAAGAAGAGTGAAGAGGAGGATTCTAAGAAGGGTCACTATCCTTCTAAGGAGAAAAGAAAGACTATGATGACCAAGTCTATGAGGAAAAACTTGATCAGAAAGAGCAAGAGAAACATTAGGAACGCTCAAGAGATCAAGACCAGTTTTGATACTAGGTTGAAACAAGTTTTTATCTCTGGAGGGTTTGAAATGGTGAAGACTGAAGACATCAACCTAAATTCTTCTACCAAGAGTTCTGGTTCATGTTCAAATCATCTCAGCACCAAGAAGAAGGTTGGTCTGTTATGTACCACTGCTACACAGCCTGGACCATCCAACTCCAAGAACACTTCTCAGCCCAAAAGGACTGTCTCAGCATCTGCAAAGATGAAGGTGGAGAAGGGATGTGATCAAAGCCAGCCTTGTTCTCAGAAGAAGGCTCTTTGGAAGGAAAAGGTGGAATGTGTTATGTGTAAAAGTACCTCTCATCTTGCTAACGATTGTCCATACAACCCAAGAGTACTCTCCATATGACCAGGAAAGAGACTTCCAAGAGCTCCAAGAAGAATTCAGCTTTGGAAGATAAATCTGTTTCCTTCGGAAGCTCCAAAATAAAGAAGGCAAGTGGAAAATTACCTTCGGAAGAAAATTTGGTCTCGGAAGAAAGGAATTCTTCCGAAGCACTAAAGTCTGCTGTAGTGTTTGCAAAATCTTCCAAAGGTCCAGTCATCAAAACTTCCAAAGTCTCAAAAGCTTCCGAAGTGTTGAAGGTCAATTCTAAACTTCCAAAGGTGGTGTGGAAGTCAAAGAAAGACCAAGTGACTGAAGTTCTCCATCAACAACAACACAAGATCCTCAAAGCACAACTATAGGATCTATTACCGTTACATTAACTTCTACTTCTTTTGTTGAGCCCAAGACCAATAAGGCTTGGGTTTCCAAATGTACCTAATCATTTTCTTTATGAAGGAATAACTCAAGACAAACAAGAATGTCTAGATCATTGATAGAGGTTGTTCCAGGCACATGACAGGCAATAGGTCACTACTCTAGAACTTTGAGAGAATTAATGGAGGGCCAGTTGATTTGGAGGAGATAAAGGTGGTTACATTTTTTGAAGGGGTAAGGTCACAAATGGTAAGCTCAACATTGAAAATATAAACTTTGTCAAGGATCTTGGGTAGAATCTTCTGAATGTATCCCAATTTTGTGATCAGAGTCATAACATGCTATTTACTTAGTATGAGTGCATTGTTCTCAAGCCTGGGGTGGTCATTCCTCATGAGCATATCTTGCTCAGAGCCCCCAAGAAAGGGAACATGTACAAGATGGATTTGCAAGAGACATCTCCCTCCGGAGAAGTTTCATGCTTTCTATCTAAAGTTAATAGTGACGAGTCTTTCCTATGGCATAAAAGAATGTCCCATGTAAACTTTAAGAACATGAATAAACTTATTAAGAATAATTTGGTAACTGGAATGCTAAAGAAAGAGTTTACAAGTGATGATCATTGTGTTACATGCCTGAAAGGGAAGCAACATAAGGTATCTCATAAGCCTAAGAAAAGAAACTCCATCACTACACCCCTACACTTGTTACATATGGATGTCTTTGGCCCCACCAGTGTAATGAGTCTAGGAAGGACCACTTATTGTTTGGTGATCACAGATGACTTTACAAGATTCACTTGGGTCTTTCTCCTTAGATCTAAGGATGAGACTCCTGAGATTCTAAAAAATTTCATCTTGAAGATTGAGAATCAATGTGATCACAAGGTCAAAATCATAAGATGTGATCAGGGAACTGAATTCAAGAACCAAATCCTTGATACATTTTGTGATAAAAAGGTATTACATGACAATACAGTGCTCCGGGACTCCTCGGTAAAATGGTGTTGTTGAGAGGAGAAACAGGACACTGATTGAAACTACAAGAACCATACTGTCTGACTCTAAGCTGCTCATCACGTTCTGGGCAGAGGCAGTCAACACTGCTTGCTATATGCAAAATAGAGTTTTGGTGGTAAAGACTCATGGCAAGACTCCTTATGAATTTTGGCACAAGAGGAAACATTTTATTGGTTTTCTCGGGTCATTTAGATGTCCTTGCACCATCTTGAATACCAAAGATCAAATTGCCAAATTTGTTAAGAAATCAGATGATGGACACTTCATTGGATACTCTTCTCAAGCTAAGGCTTATAGAGTATACAATCTCAGAACTAGAATTGTTGAGGAGTCAGCCAATATGAACTTCAATGAACACACACCCTGTGTGGCTGGTTCTTGTCCAGATTGGCTATTTGATCTTGATTTAGTTACCAACTGTTTTAACAAATCTTGTGAGAATGTTTCAGGATCTACAGATATCTTACCCATAGGTGATCCTGACCCAAGATTTGAGCTAAGAAGATCTTCAAGTTACACATCTTCAGCTCCAGTTGTAACTACTTCTGCAAATGAGGTTTCTATCAGCACCACAATGATAAATTTAGCTAATACATTTTAGATGCCTTCAAATTCCAGCTCAGAGGCTCAACAACCAGATAACGACACTTCAAATGCAGAAGAAAATGATGGTGGTGGTGATAGTGATCAGGAATTTCTTGATTCTGATAATCACTCCATAGATGACAACATCAATGATGTCACACACTCATTGGATCAAGTTTCTCTTGATAAGTGTGCTGATGTGGTGGGAGAAGCATCAATGCCACAAATTTAGATCTCTCTCAGCAACTTGTTGTGATCCCTCAACTAAGGATCCACAAGTCTCACCACACCACAAACATCATTGGAGATGTTGACACATGGGTAATAACAAGAGGACAAGCCCATAAAGAAAATATTTGTATTCACTCGTGTTTCTTATCCCAGATAGAGCCAAAGAAAACTGATGAGGCTCTGAAGGATGGAAGTTGGGTTGAAGCCAGGCAAGAGGATCTACTTCAGTTCAAAAGACAAAGTTTGGAACCTTTGTGCTCTTCCTAATAGGAAGACTACTATGGGAACCAAATGGGTGTTTAGGTATAAGAAAGATGATAGAGGCATTGTCATCAAAAACAAAGCTAGACTAGTTGTTCAAGGGTACACACAAGAAGAAGGAATTGACTACACTGATGTCTTTGCTCCTGTAGCAAGACTAGAAGTTGTTAGGAAATTCTTGGCATTTGCTGCATCCAAGAACTTCAAGGTCTATCAACTTGATGTCAAGTGTGCTTTTCTATTTGGGGTGATTGATGAAGAGGTGTTTGTCAAACAACCACCTGGTTTTGCAGATACTGATTATCCTGATTATGTCTGCAAGCTTGACAAAGCTCTTTATGGGCGGCATCAGGCACCAAGGAAATGGTATGAGACTCTATCTTAGTATTTCTGCAAGCATGGATACAGAAGGGGTACTATTAATGGAACTATCTTCATCAAAGGACAGGAAATGACTTAATACTAGTTCAAGTGTATTTAGATGACATCATCTTTGGTTTAACTAATCCAAAGCTCTGCAAAGACTTTGAGAAGCTGATGAAGGATAGATTTGAAATGAGTGCCATGGAAGAACTCAATTTCTTTCTAGGAATTCAAGTCAAGCAAGTTGAAGATGGCATCTTTATTAGTCAGTCAAAGTATGTTTAAGACATACTCAAAAGATTCAACATGACTGATTGTAAGATTGCTAAGACACCCATAGCAAGAAACCACTCCCTTGGGCTTGATCTTGAGGGGGAGTGTGTAGATGAACACCTTTACAAGGCTATGATTGGGTCTCTTATATATCTCACAGCTAGCAGGCCTGATATCATGTTTGCCACATGTATTTGTGCAAGATATCAAGCCAACCCCAAGATGTCTCACCTTATCACTATCAAAAGGATTCTAAGATACCTCAAAGGTGCTTCAACACTTGGTCTTTGGTATCCTAAGAATTCTGACTTCAATCTGTATGCTTATACAGATAGTGATTATGGTGGTTGCAACATGACTGCAAAGTCTACATCTAGGGATATCAGTTTCTTGGTGGAAGGGTTGTCTCATGGTAATGCAAGAAACAATCATGTGTCATACATTGCTGCTGTAAGCTGCAGTGCTCAAGTGTTATGGATTCAAAATCAAATGCTTGACTATGGATTAAACTTCAAGGAAACTCACATTCACATAGACAACAACAGTGCTATCTCAATCATAGAGAATCTTGTGCAGCACTCAAGGACAAAACACATCAATATCAGGTATCATTTAATTAGAGATAACTTTGAAAAGGGTTTAATTAAACTAGTCAAAGTTAACACAAATGAACAATATGCTAATATGTTTACAAAAGCCTTTGATTAACAGAGATTTAAGTATCTTATATCAGCTATTAGGATTATTAACTTTGAATAAGTTTTTCTTCAAACTAATTCTTAATATTTCTTAAAGCCTGTGTGTCCTAAGTTGTTTAGTTTATCACCTTCATAAGCTCTTGTTTTCTCTGGATGAAAACCTTTTGAAGTCTTTCTTTAGATTTCTGAAAAAATTTGATCCTTCAAAAGATGTTTTTACCTTCGGAAGAAACTTATGCCTTCAAAACAAATAACTGCCTAAGTCATTTTCCTTCGGAAGAAATTTCTGAAATATCTTCCAAAGCTTAAAACCTTTCTTAGGCACTTATATGTTATCAAGGACAATTCCTTCCAATGCAAATTAACTCTCAGAAGCTTTCTTCTTTTGAACAAAACATCCAAGTCTTAATTTTATTCTGAAGCAAAACTTCTCAAAACTCTTAGGAAATTCTTCCAAAGTCATTTTGGCTTTGGAAGCTTTTTCATTAAAACTTTACCTTCGGAAACTTTTTGATTTCCAAGAAAACTACTTTTTGAGCAAAAAGCAAACTACTTTTTCAGAGGTGGGACCGATATCCGGATTTCAAAGTTTATCCTTATTTATTAACTTTGTCTTAATCCTTTTTACATATAAACCCAACGGTTCCCCCTCTTTCTATCATCTTCATCTTTCCTCCAAACCTAAACCCCAAATTTCTCTCTGAAACCGCCTTCATTCATACTTCCTTCATCCTTAAGCTTTCTCACAATGGCCAACCTTAACCGACGAAATGAACCAGATTTCTCCATGCAGTTACACAGGCAACACAACCAAGTTGCTCTGCAACACTCTGAGAAAGATCCACTTTCTCAGAGGTTTGCCATTTCTTAGCTCTCTCAAACTACTTCACCTCCCTTACCATTGATCCTACTATGTATGAGGATCATCTGCTTGAATTTGGAAGACCTGCCAAGAGATCATTCTGGATGGGGAGAAGGCACTGTCTGCCATAGTGCAGGGGAAAACAATCTTCATCACTCCAGCCATCATTAACAATCATCTTCAGCTAGATGATGAAGATAGTGAGATGTTCTTCCCCAAAGAAGTTGTTAACCACTCCTTTGAGTAGATGGGCTATGAAGGATATTTCTCTGTAAAGACCTTTAGGAAAGAAAAGGTCTCATCCCAGTGGAAATACCTGCTACATGTGGTTATCCACAGCTTGTCCAACAAGCATGGGGGTGGGACCAGATTCTTAAAGATCTCTCCTTCATAGTACATGGGATGGTTAGGGAGTCAAGTTCAGGTACTCTTAATTTGTTTATACAAATCTGCTTGCTAACTTGGACTCCTTAGAATACTACATGTTTCCTAGATATGTTTAATACATTCTTAACTATGAACTGGGCTTATAGTTAGGGAAACACGTAATATTCTTAAATTGGGACAAATGAAGCCCGGTATCTTTAAAATCTTGACAAGCCAACTATTGGCTTCTCAGGGGTAGAAACAGCCCTTTTCCTAAAAAATGTTGGAGCTCATTGCTCAAGGTGACAACCTAGCAGCACCAGCTAGTGTTGAACCCACACCTTCTACATCTCAACCACCACAACAACCACAAATCACCCTCACCTACCAAAGAAAACTCAAACGAACCCCTACTCAAACTATCCAGTCTATGCAGGCCCCCATATACTCACCTATACAGGAGGAAGTGGATACTGGAGCTCCCACTTCTCCTAAGGAGCAAACCACTCCCATTACTTCTATGATCAGTGCTGAGGTTCCGCATGCTCATCATGATGAGCTCACAAGCCCAAATGCCTTAAGCCTTCACTCTGAGTCTCAACACTCAAGTCATCAACCTTTAGGGGATAATTACTATCCCTAGCCTTGGACTTAAACCAACCCATTCCCAACCTTGACTTTTATACTGATGAAGACTTAGGTTTCAGTGATTACCATGATTCTCTCTTCTTTTCCACTTCTCAAAGAGAGATGAGTGCTCCTGAGTCTCCTATGTCTAACCCACATCAGTCACCCATCACTAAGGTGGATACTTCTGAACTTGTTCAGGATATCCATATGGAAGAGGCTCTCACTTTTGCAAGTGACTACATCATTCATACCTCAACCATGGCAACTCAGCCCATTGACACCTCATCTGAGGCTATTAGTGAGCAGAAGAAATCCAACAGCCAAGAACCTAAAGCTGGTGGTGGGAGAGAGGACATTGGTCAAATCATCTCATCCCCCAGTGACTCTTCTAATGAAGATGAGGGGAATTTGAGGCTAAAGGTGCAAAAATTGTCACAAACATGCACCTATTTAGTCTCCAAGGTTAGTCATCTTGAGTCTTAGGTGACTACCTTGCAAAACAATGTTAGTGATTAGGAACTTGAGATTTCTAATCTCAGGGAACAACTAGCTGGGAGACCTTTAAAAGGAGCTCAACCAGGAACACAAGAACTTGTGAGTGTGATTGACCTAACTCCTAGCTCACCTATGCAAGATGATGATGCTACTAAAAAGGGGGATAAAGTCATTATAGTTACGGAACCTGGGAGTTCTTCAGGGAGTATGGACATTGAGGACTCACCATCGTCACTTGTAATTGTGCATACTTAGCAACTTCATCAAGTTCACATTGATGTGGACTCCATAGACTCCTACATTCAAAGTCTTTTTGATGAAGGAATACCAAGGGCAATGTCATCTCCACCAACTTCAAATCACATTATTGGGTTGATGTATGACGAAAACAAAAGAGCCCTCATCATTCAAAGAGTTCAAGGGCAGCAAGAGGTCTTCAATTTTCAGACCTTGAACTTCTATGAAAGTCTGGATCTTGTCAGCATGCCACTTGTCAACCAAATCTAATCAAGACAAGCTAACAAGCAGGCTCAAAGAATTCAAGACAAAATCACTGTAGAAAGGGATGGTCATTATCCAGATGAGGACTATTAATATTTGAAGTCTTCAAGTGTTTTGGTAGCATCAGCCTAGGGGGAATTTGTAAGGATTAAATGTAAAGGCTGATCTTCTGTATGCATGCACAAGTGTACTGAAGTAGAATGCTTCGAAAGTTTCACACTAGCATCAAAAATACACTAAGTGTGAAATCTTCCGAAGCCAAGACAAATATCTTCTGAAGCCAAAGATGAAGTCTTCTGAAGCTTCAAAGACAAAGGCTTCCAAAGCCAACACTTGAAGACAGATTTCTTAAAAAGACTTTTGAACACATGCTCTATCTGTTGTACTTTTCATAAAACTGGACCCCTTTCCCATGCAACTCTGTAAAGTCACCAACTTTCATAAGTTGGTGAAAAAGTCCATGCTTTTGGTAACTGTACATTGAGGTCTTGAGTTTGTAACTTTCTACTTTATGTACTTTATCCTTTTTGTAATATATTAGGATGTGAGTTATTGCATGTCATAGTCACTAGTCAAAAGGAAATCTACCTTTTGACTCTACATTTGATTTTGTTTATTATCTAGTCAATTGTATCCAGCTGGCCTTCAAAGTATGACCGGCTATAGGATGTAGTATATGTATCTCAAGTACTTGTAACTTTCTGATATGCTTTGTGACATTTGTAATAGAACTTGAGAAAGCAATATACTGCAATCTTGAAAACCAACTCCTTGTGTGTTTTGCTATCTTGTTTTGTCTTATATTTACTTGTGTTCTTAGTATCATTACAAAAGGTTAACCAGATCCCTATTTGATCTGTTAAGTGTTCTTAGCAACTCTCCTCATTGTGTTGTTGTGTTGTAAGTGAATACCCTTCACCAGTCCTGCAAAGCTTTCCATTCATGCTAGAGTACATGATCAAACCTGAAATGCATAAATGAGGCTTTGAAAAATGAGAATCTAAAGGTTGATTCCATATGAGACATGGAAAGGAAATTAGTGACTAATTCCAAAGAAATTCATTATTTCATATAATGAATATGGATTTTTCTGTACATGAATTTACAAAGACTGTAATGAATAACTCATACGACTCGATATACATTCATCGAGGTTCAGGTAAGATGTACCGTGATATGAAAGTTCTTTATCAATGACAAAATATGAAAGGTGATATTGTCATGCATGTAAGAAAGTGTTTAACTTGTTCTAAATTAAGGTGGAATATCAAAGACCGTCTAGTTTACTCCAACAACCATAAATTCTAGAATGGAAGTGGGAGTAGATCTTAATGTATTTCATTATAAAGTTACATCGAACTCACAGCAGACGCGATACCATTAGGGTAAATATTAGAGTGACTGATTGAATTGAGAAGTTAACTCCCACCTATGTAAGAGAAAAAGTCTCTCAGCACGAGATGCTACTTTTTCATCATCTCTAATCGTGACACTCGATCCATTCCTTATTATTAGAGGTCATTGTCCTTAGGAACATGGTTGGAGAGGAGCATATCGTATCATCCGCAAGCTGGTAGTTACAATGAGTGTATGACTCATACACTAAGACATGTTACGAGCATATGTTATTGATTTAGATAGTAGTTTTGAAACCCACCCACCCTTGATTATTGTTCTTAATGATAACAGTTACCACAAGACAATCAAGACCACACTACTTGAGATGCTCTATGAAAGTAAATACTGATCACCTAACTGTTGGGCAGAAGTTGACGGAAAGTCAACATATTGGTCCTGATCTTGTGCACGAGATGACTAAGAAGATCGTATAAATTCGTAACCCAATGGTACTAGCACATGATTCATAAAGGATTTACGTTGGATAATGCCAAAAAAACACATTGAATATCAAATCGATAACAAGGTACATGTAAAAGTGTCACCTTGGAAAGATCCAATTCGTTTTGGAAAAACGAGGAAAGTTAAACCCGTGCTACGTTGGATCTTTTGATATTCTTAAAAGGGTTGTATAGTAGATTAACAAATCAATTTGTGTAGAGACCTTGGTGGAGTATATAACCTGTTACACATTTCAAAGGTGAAAAAATGTTTGTCTAATGAGACAATCGTCATTCTGTTAAATGAGATATAGATGGACGCATAGCTACGATTCGTCAAGGAACTAGTTGAAACATGCATCAAGTGGTCAAAAACACTCAAGCATAATTCTACCTCTATCGTTAAAGGTAGTTTGAACTCTAATTGTTTACGATTCATCAAGGAACTAGTTCAAAGATGCGCCGTTAAGTGCAATGTTACTAGTTGATAATTTAGGGCGAAATTCCTTAAACAAGGGGATGATGTGACAACTGTTAATTTTTTATCCGTCTTCTACAAGAGTTAATTAAATTTCATGAAGAAATTTCTTTCAATAAGGGGATGACGTGACACCTGGTATTTTCAGGTCACTTTTCGATCAACACGAACATAGTATTCCGATCATACATTCATGCATTTAACGTTGTTCACTTAAATGCGTCATTTATAGCGCAAATATTCACGAACCTTTCACGTGATGGTAATTCGGAGAATTGCCTGATCGCACACACGAGCATCCCCGAACGTTAGTGATTTGTCAAAATAGTTTTCAAATAATTATAATTGGTGTGAAATTATGTATTCTATGATTATGTGATTATATTTGTAGTTTGGTCGTGAAAATTAGGAATTTTCTAGCATTTACGCGTTTTTGCGCATTTTCGGTGATTAAAACCTAAAAATAATTAAAACGATTTTGAACGTGAGAAATAGGTATTATTTCATGTTATTAACGTTTATTTGATATTATGTGAGCATTTGGTGGTTTTGGTGTAGGAAAAGTTCAATTGCGTAACATTAAAAACAATTTTATAAAACGACGGGGGCCATTCTTCTAAAAAAAGTATGAAACCCAACCCCAATTCCCCCCATTTGCGGCAGCCCCATTACCTTGTCTCCCTCCCCATTTCGAACATGCACACATATGAACACACACACTTTGATTCTTCCTTGCAATCGATGATAATTATGGATTGTTCTTGCATCACAAATGTGTTAGCTTGCATCTATACATCGTTACAAGTAAGTTTTATGTTAGATTTCATAATCTTTGATTATCATGATGAATATGAACCCTAGTTATCCAAAAACAAATCAAAACTTTAATTGAATGAAATGATGCTTGATTATGTGTTAGTATTCAATATGTTTGTACGGATTGGTTTTGTGACGTAATGTCATTTTGATCAAAAAAACAAGACTTACTTATAATGAAAAATTTAATTTGGGACTTTTGAAGAAATTGTATGATTTTGAGGAAACTGGATTAAATTGATGGTTCTAAGATGTTAGTTGATGTTAGTGGATGAAAATTCATGTTTTGAACTTTTGATTTTGGTTTAGTTTTTGAAAACTTTCCATTATAGGAATTTTTTGGGTAAGTTAGGTTATAGATGATGATTTATGCATGTTTGATGAGATGTGATAATTGTTATCTGATGTTTAGGGCATAAGAATGGATTGGGAATAATCAAATAGTGGAAAATGCATCGTATGAACATGCTTGCTACTTATGGAAATTTTTGTGAGTTGATGTGATGAAAGTTGAATATGATATGTGTAGAACATGATATGATGATGTGATTGATGTTGGAATGATCATAGGAGAATATTAGGAGACTTTGATGAAATTTTATGAAACTTGTGTTCTTATGTTTTTAAGTTACGAAACTTTGGACATGATGAAGTTCTAGGTTATGTTAACATGTTATGGATGATTGTTGAATATGTTACGTGTATAATTGAGATGGTTGTTGTGGTATGATTCATAATCTTAAAATATATTGCACATGTGTAAGATATCATACTTTCCAAAAATAGATTTCCCGACATGAAAGTTTATGTGAATCATTATTTGAGATATTTGAGCATGACTAAACATGTTTTTTATTCCTTGAGTCACCAAAGGGTCGTCAGGTCAGTCTGGTCAACTTTGGTCAACAAACGTCAACTTGGGTATAAAATTCAACTTGGTTAAACATGTGAGACATTTCTCGAACACGCTAACAGTTTCATTGTTTGGATACAACAAGTTTCATCTTGACCATTATGTACACAGACTCATGGACCTATATTTGTTAGTTAATTATTATCTTCTTGCTTTTACACTTCATGTTTTCCTACGCATCTAACGTAAGTCTTCACGGCCCCACTTTTGCTCACTTTCCTATTTAAGAGAGAAGCATGAAAAGTATTTCTATTTATCTAGTTTTAGTATCACTGGTATGTCGCCTATTACTGTAGTGCAAACACTATCACACAAGTCCTTACACACTCAAATTGTTGATATCGAACTCGCGAGATAATTTTAAGTAGTACTACTGAGTTTGACAGACCCCACCTGCGTTAGTTATGCTAACTCGACTGTTGGCCGAACAGGTGTTTAACTTACCTAGATAGTTTCTATTGTTCCGTGATAAGACTTGACGGAAGGCAAAACAACTCACAAACAATCAGTTTTACTTTGAAACGCTAAGTAACTTGATATATAGGCTAGTTTTAAATTAAGATAATGTTCAAATAAAAAGGCTTCTAAACCTAAAAAGTGTATGAAGTAATCTTAACCATCAATCTTCTTAATCAATGGTCGAGATCAAATTATAAAGAATAAGTTTGTGTGTGGGGTATTTTTGGCATGAAAATTGGGGTTGACTTTTTCAAGTTCGCTCATTTTCTTAACCATTCATAACTTTTATACACGATATTGTTTTTTATAAAAAGTATTGCAGGACCGGTGAATGGGGTCAATGCAACAGTTTCACAATGTTTGGAAATACTTAGAAAACTTAACAAATTAAATAGGGAAGCGGCTTAAAGTGAAACAAAGAACACATGTAAAGAACAAAAGAAGAACACAATAAGATGGTTTTCAAGAATGTTGTATATTGCTCTCAAGTTCTTTTTACAAAGTGTTACAAAGCTTAATTCTAATGACTAGTACCTGAGATACTTTATAGTACATCCTACAACCGCTATACTTTGAAGGATAAAAGTATAAAAAGTCAGATTGTCTTTTGACCAGTGACTATGACATTCTATAGCTCACATCTTAATCTAATACAAAAAGGATAAAAGTATAAAAAGTATAGTTGACACACGTATGGACTTTTTACCAATTCATATAAGTTGATGAATCTTCAAATATGGTAGCAAAAAGTTATTCAACTTTTATCAAAAGTGAGTCAAAGAAATCACATCTTCTTTGTCTTCGGAAGAAATCAGTCTCTTGGCTTCGGAAGACTTTGTCTTAAGGGTTTAAAAGACTTCATCTTTGGCTTCAAAAGAATTGGTCTTTTGGTTTCGCAAGATTTGATATTTAGTGTATTTCATTGAGTTGTATCAAATATTTCAAAGTAATTTTCCTTGTACATCACGTGTGCATGCTGAGAGCTCTTTGCTTGCATCAACCTTTAAGTATAATCCTTACAAGTACACTATAAAAATAAGAATTTTTATCTTTAAAATTAGTTAAGTATTTTTGTTAAAAAGAAAATAAGTTTTTGTATGTTTTTAAACTTATTACTAGTCATTGTGTCTTTAGTACAATTCATCATGTCTTTTATTAGTTATTGTTTGTTTTTTTATTATTATATTGTTTTTTAATACAATTGTGATTTTATAAAATGATTAATTCTATAAACAAATACATGTGGAATAATATTATTATGTATCTCTATTATGTAAAACACAATAATAAATTAACAACTATCTAATCTAATATATTAAAAACAAGAATGAAATAATATAACGTCTCATTGTGATTTTTGATCGTCTTTGTATTGTTTTGAACATTATAAGTTTTAAAAAATTTAATAAAATAACATCATTGTGTACTTCTATTTATTAAACATGATGATATATATCAACGAGTTTAAATAATTTATAAAAAAAATGACAAAAAGTAACATTTATGTTATCTTTAACACTATTTGTTTTAAAAAATACATTGACAAAAGTATATTATTATGTATTCTTTATTATAAATCACAAGGATGGATAGCAAATATAACAAATGGAAACAATGATATAAAAAACGCAAAATGATTATAATACGTAAAACATAATGATGAATACATATAACAAATTATGTAAATATGTGACACAATGAACTGATATTTAACACAATGTACGTAATAAGACACAATTAGCAGACGTGTTTGACATAATGACGAAAATGCACCATCTTTAAAATAATAGAATGAATTTAACAAACTAATCTATTTAAATTTGAATACTAATCTGACTATCTTTTAAAACAAACTATTTGCTTTAAATGAGTTAAACAAATTATAAAAATCAGTTTAGAAACTTGTTATATATTTTGATTGTGAAAACCAATTTTTTTAATCAGTTTCGGTATTAGGCTGGTATGTTCTAATATTTATAAGATAAAAGCAATCACAATAATAGTAAATATGTAATCTCATGATTGTGTTCATATGATCTCGTTAGATCCAAGTAGCAAGATCAAACTAGGTCGTGAGATCAGATTATATAAACAACGACAAGGATGGACTTAAGTTCATCTAGTTGTCTTGATAGTCTCATTGACTCATTAATTCGTCTTGTCTTCAGTTTTAACTTCAGGTCTTCAAATATTACAATAGTTGTTTTAGTAAACTCGTTTATTACATGGATTAAATGAAAAAAATAAATAATATAAAGTTTTTTATGTATAAAAGAATATTCTAAGATCAGGTATGATTAAAATATTCCTTACTATAAATATAATTACATTTTTGTTTAAAACAAATGTTTTAGAAAAAATATCATTTTTAATTATTTTTTGTTTATAGAAGGTTTACTTTAAAATTATCAGTTCGTATTTCAAAAAACTTTGATGTTTTAAAAAATGTTTTTATTTTATAAAAAAATGTTGTTTCTTTTGAAATAACATTAATAAAAATTCCTCTTTCTTAATTTTTAAAAACTATTATAATAGAAATAAACAGTTGCCCTAAATTATCTAGATCAGAACACAATCAAAATAAACTGGTCATTTTTCTGTTAATTAATATTCAATCAAAATAAACAAGTTGCTTAAATTAAACTTTAAATAGTTTTAATGTTTGTGATCTATAACCGCTTAAAACACCAGATATGATTTGCATGTTGTAAGCGCAGCTCTGATGCTACTACTGAGTTCTATGGTATATTCGTTAGATTTATTGTATCAAATTTTTTATTATAATTATTAATTAGATTAATGATAGTTAATGTAAAAGAATACAAATTAAATATCAAATGTGAACCCAACAGGATCTACGTAACAAGTCATGCTAATACGTTTAATAATTATTTACTGATGAGATGCTTATACCTTGATGTTAATGGATAACCCTTTGACACACCGAGTGTTCAATGAAACAGATGCTAGAACACGAGCACGGGAACAAGAACTCGATTGCATGGCAAAAGAATGCAACGACAGTCGTGCTTGGGGTGAATTATGACTGCATAGCAACACAACAACAACAAGACACTGATTGTTGTGCTTGGGTTACTTTTGCGATCGAGAGGCAAGTTTGGGGTCTCGACTTTGTTGCTTGGGGCAATGATCAAGAAGCAAAGCTTGAGGTTTCAGTTCAATTGCTTGGGATAGTGATTGAGGGGAGATCCTCCTCTTGTTTCTCTCGGCTTGATTGTTGGATTGATATGTAACTAGGATTTGATCTCTAATCAACGACTAATATTAATTAATCCTTAATATAGGCCTGGGCCCCGTAGATTTAATTTTTAGCGCGTAATTAAACCAAAACCAAAATACAAGCCTTTAACATTTGAACATTTCAATTAAAAAAATTATAAGAATTATAAATTATAAATCCTGATATCTTTTGTAAAAAACAGTTATTCAAATTAAATGAACTTTAACGTTTGATCGTTCGTTGCCTTAGGTGTAACTCTTACGGGGTTATAGTTCGATTGATAACGTCATGTAATCGAACCGTACTTAACATCCAACCCCTTCCTCCTCCTCTCACAAAAAGAAAAAAACATAGCTTGGTCACCGACGAGCCTATAACCTCCCTCTCTTCTTTTCATTGACATTAATGAGAGTCGACAGACACATTAGCGTAGGTTAGCTGGCTCCTAATTCAACTCATACTCATTCATTTGAACATTCGATCATTCAATGTTGGTTTCCTAAATGCTTTTAACACGTAGATAGTTTACTTTAGAACCACTGTCGTCTTTTATCATTGGAAACCGAAGCTTTTAAAACTCAATTTTATAACAATATTGAATATATGTTTGTTTATGCGATAAATACCCTGTCTCCTTCACCACCATATATACTTATTCATATAAAAGAATTAAGAATCACCACATGATGTGGCGAAATGGGTCTTCATCATGATGCACTTTTATTAAATTCACCATTATCGTCATCTTGGTCTGGTACCATTCTTGACAAGAATATCCCTTCTCCCCACCATTCAACGGTCCAAATTTATTAATCAGATATGTGGTTTTCATTATTCTAATCCGAAATTCAGACATTTGTGCAGAGATTGAAAGATCATCTATCTTCAAGAACCTCCAATAATTCAGGGTTTTTCAGTTTTTGATCCTTAAAAGAAGCATATTGTTCTTGGTTGAATTTGAATAAACCCTTAAAAGATAGTGAAATGATGAATCTTGCAGAGGTTATATGAATTCTGGGTGCTGGAGATTTTGAGTTTAAGTTGTCTGCTTCGTAATCCAATTCAGGTTTGTTCTTGATATGCATGTTTTGATTTCGATTATGCAGATTTTTTTTAAAGTTATGAACTTTTTGTTTGTTAAATTTTTGATGATAAAATCTTTAAATTTGGTAATGAAGTTCTTGAAAACTTTAATTATTTTAACCAGTCATCCAATTCAACTCTGTTCTTGAATTTGTTGAGCTTTTGGTTTCTTACATCTTTAAAAATTATAAAAATTCTACATTTTTATAATTTTTCTTTAAGAATGTTTGATTTTACAAGGATCAAGATCAAGATCAATGACCCAATTCAGGTCTAATCTTGAATCTTCTTCAACTAATGGTTTCTTGCATGCTATATATTTTAGTTCATCAAGTACCTTGACAGTCAAGTCACTTGAACTTTTGGAAATTTATACTTAATTTGATCAATCGCCAAGTTCAATTTCAGAGATTATTTGTTTCCTGCTTGCATCCATAGTTCAGTTTATGTGGATAGTGTTGATTTGTTGGTGGTCAAATTTATTGAAAATTAGGTGAAAGAGGTCAACTTGTTTGCTGCTTGATCTTCCCTGATTCTGGGTGTTACAGTTTTTATCACTTTACTTAATTTGATCAATCATGCAATCTAGATTTGTTTTTAATTTCAGGTATTTTGTTTCCTGCTTGCATCGTATTTCAATTTTTTTCAATATTGTTGACTTTGTGGTTGTCAAATTTCTTGAAAATTAGGTACAAAAGAAAAGTCAACAATTTGCTGCTTGATGTTCCCTGATACTTGGTGTTGCAGTTTTTGAGCTTTTAGTTATTTTGATCAATCAGTCACTTAAGGTTTGATCTTGAATTTATTTGGTTCAAGTATTGTACTGTTCATGCCTTCATGCTTTTCCATAAGAAAGAACTTTTTGGTGATCATTTTTTTTTTTTTTGAAGAATTGGTTAAAGTGAAGCAACTGACTCAAAAATCAATTTTAATACTGAGAGTTGCCAATTCAGACTTATTCTTGTATTCTGCAATTATTGAGTTCTTAATTGCATCCATGCTTTAAATTTTCAGTGGTCAATTTTTAAATTTAACCTAATCTTGTGAAAATCAGTGTTCATAATTCAGAAAGTGTTTAGGAGTATACTAATTTCCATAAGTTAAACACTCCATTTTCTCAAGGTTTTAAGATTTGATGAAAATTTCATCTTGGAATTTAGGAAAAGGTTAATTTTATGTTCTTCCAAGCAAATTTTTAGATTAATTGATGAAAACAATGAATGCTACAAAAAGAAAAAAATTAAAAGATGATTCTCTGTCAACTTCTGAAAGTTATGTCCTTTTTTTCTTGAAGGAAAGAGCTAACATATGAAATTACCATATTCTCCCTTCTTTGTGGTCAGAGTCCACATTTACTTCATAATGTTAATAACAACATTGGTTTATATAGATTTGTGGCTTATAGTTATTCTACCATAGTATCCTTATTGTATGCTAAATGCAATTTTAAGATTTCTTCATCAAAATTCGACTCGGTCCTTAGCACTTTTGGAGTTAAAAATCCATCAGTTTGACTCCAAAAGTCAAAAGTCAAGGCTAGTTTTGGTAATAGGTTAATTTAATATTCCCAATTGATATACTCTTTGCAACTTGTTTTCAGCATTTGGTAGTACTCAAAAAAAGGCTCTACATCCACATTATAGTTATAAAATATGAAAATTATTGGAATGAAATTAGAGTCCAGTTTTGACTCCGGAAATTCGAATTTTACATTGATATATTGTACTTCTTGGTTCATAATATTTTCTACCGTAATAACTTTTTCTGACTGATAGTGCATCTCTAAAATTCGATGTCGATAATCAGCTCGATCTTATTAATTTTGAAGTTATAAATCGATCTATTTGACTTCAAATTCAAAACTGAATTCTTGTTTTGGAATCATCTACTTTAATATATTCCTAATTAATGTCTATATATTTATTTACAACTTGTTTTCAGAATCTGGAGTATTTAGAGGCTCTAAATCAACATTATTATTGTAAATAAACATTGAACCATTGGATTGAAGATGAGGAGAGCTTTAGTCAAATCTTTGAGACTAATTAGCCCGGCTCTTCGCCATTGTGAAGCAAAACGACCGTTATTGAATGCAAACAGGGTGTTATGTGATGTAAGATACAAAATTGATGTGTGTAATTATGGACACTCATCATATATGTTTTCAACGGCTATATCTGCTGGTGCTGCTAAAGAAGATTATGAAGGTTGTAAGATTTGAATATTTTCTAGTTTATTTCTCATATGGGTGATACATATCGATTTAAATGTGTTATATCATGAACAGAAGTTAAGAGAGCGGGGCCTCTTGTGGAGTATGAACGTAGAATAAGCATTGGTGAACTTGAAGACGGTGATAATTGTCAGGTATGTATTTTTACGTTGTATTTCCTAGTAATTTAGGGTAATCGTCGAAAAATGCAACTTTAATGTACGAGTCGGGTCGATCCAAATACTTTTAACAATTACAAAAAAAACTATATTATTTGAGAAATGATAAAAAAATACAAGAAAAATGATTTAAGGTTTTATTCAGTATAATGCACTTTGGGCGACTTTTGGCCCGTTTGGCCCATTTCCCTTTTAGATATATCTTACTTGTTTGACCTGTTAGAGATCAACTATAACCAAATTAAAATTCATTTATAAGTAAATTCATTCAAAGACAAAACTCTCGAATATTAAAGTTGAGTATACGGACTCTAGTTTCTTAAAACCACGTTTTTATGAGATATCTTGTGAAAATTGCGATACTTCTTTATTCAATGATTTCAAAATTTACCTATTTGCCGAATATTATTATTCTAAATAACTTTATGTTGTTATGGGTCCATGAGAGTCCATTCTATATTCTTGTTGAAGGGTATCTAATATTGCCCAGGAGATCACGATTCAAACAAAAATCAAGAAACAAAAAAACAGGGATCAACCCTAAACAACATGACTTCAATTGATCAAACAAAAGATTACATGTTTGCTTACATATGATCCCATATATAGTCGATGTATCCGTTTCTATGTTTTGGTTTTGACGCAAGGCCCCTTATACAAATTACATACTAGAAACTAAACTTCAACTTAACACTAATTACTTATTTGACCCGTAACTTCATATCAAACTTGTATCAATCAATTAACTCCAACATATAAGGTACTTGAAAGATGGTTATACAAACCCAGATCCTAATTAGGTGGTTTGGTGGGCTTTGGTACCAGGTCAAAGGGGCAGCAGCCTAGTAGGGTTAGCGGATGAATGGTTAGCTATTATTTAGAGAGTAATTGCAGCCTAATGTTTAGGGAGTAACTGCAGCCTAATGTTTAGGGTGTAATTGCAGCCTAATTGCCTTATTCTTCCTATTTATGTTTACTTCTTAGGATGTGTATGACTGTTTTTTGTTTAGTTTATCAAAATTAGGGTTTCTAATCCTTGTAATCAAAGATCACCCTTCTCGAACAGGGCTCTATCTGTACTTTTTATTTGAAGTTAATTAAGCTGACTTTTTAGGTTCTATCATTTGGTCCCATTGTCGGGAAATCGAATGTCACTTACAACCCGGAATTTGGCAGATCAACTAGCAATCTTTGCAGCGAAATTAGACGGCATTCTTGTATCTTTGAGGGACGATGTTGACGAAATCAAAGCTCAGGTGATCAAAGATGGTTGTAACACCGAAGAATCAGACAATGCTTTGAAAAACAGGGTGGTGGAGGAACTGCAGGGGTCCGAGAATGACCATCTTCAGCAACTTGGATCCGAAATTGGTAGTGAAATCACTGATCGAAGCAAAATAACCAGTGATGGGAGTGAGGGCGCTGACAAACCCAATGACGGAATGGGCACTAACGAAATTGACAAAATTGATGGTACCAGAACCGAAGCTTGGAGACGGGCGAAGAAATTAACAGCAAATGGCAGCTATGTTCGGAAAAGGAAAGAAGAAATTGGTCAAATTAGAGGCATGCATAAAGATATTGATCCACCGATCTTGTTAGTTGCAAGGCGTCAAGCATATAAAAGTGTATTGATTTCCACATATATACATTTGAAACACAAGGAGTTCCCGAAGTATGCCTCTAATGTGCTTATTTTGTGCCCTAGAATACTCTTGTCTGGTCCACCAGCTCCAGAAATTTGCCAAGAAACACTGACAAAGGCTCTTGCGAAACATGTGGTTGTATTTTTTGTCATTGTGTGGGACCCCGGAAAGGAAATGGGGAATCCGAATTCAGCGGCCTCTCATCTCCTATTTGTCGAGCCAATTGAGTACTGGTCCAGATTCGACTTGAGGTCAAGTCGCTTATCCAGGGAGGATGCATTGATACAAACCCAGATCCTGATTGGGTGGGTTGGTGGGCCTTGGTACCGGGTCAAAAGGGCAGCAGTCTAGTCGGGTTAGTGGATGAATGGTTAGCTATTGTTAGTGAGTAATTGCAGCCTAATCTTTAAAGAGTAACTACAGCCTAACTATAGCCTAATTGCCCCTATTCTTCCTATTTATGTTTACTTCTTAGGATGTGTGTGGCTGTCTTTTGTTTAGTTTATCAAAAGTAAGATTTCTAATCCTTGTAATCGGAGATCATCCTTCTCAAACAGGGCTTTATCTGTACTTTTTATTTGAATTTAATTAAGCTGACTTTTTGGGTTCTATCAGATGGTCAAACATTTTTCTAAGTTATGTGTCAGGTCAAATGCTGCAATTGTTTCTGATGATTCTTTTGCAGATAGGAACCTTAAGAGAAATTCAAAGACTCTACGATGAGCTAGGTAACTCGATTCATGCATGTCACTTGGATCGTGATTCTGATCCTGGGAAAACTGGGAGGTAAATAATGATACAACTTTAACTTATTTCTTAGATATAAATTTGTACTAATTTTACCCTTCAGTCCTAAAAATGAAAAACTTTAAATTTAAGATCAAAGTGCTTGTCATTTGACACTCAAAAGTCAAACATGGAATCAAAAGTCAGACATAACTCAAAATTTAATTAATAGATGTTTCAATCTATTTCAGGAGTAGATGGTTATGGTCTCGGTTTATGCCTCAATCTTCAGTCTCACCGGTGAAAGGACTCTATCTTTATGGCGGGGTTGGCACCGGAAAAACCATGTTGATGGACTTATTTTTTGATCAATTGTAAGAACTAAATTTGTTGTGTTGATGTTCCCTCTTGTGATAATGGGCGGGTTATGTAACAAGTCAATATGCTTGATTTTGGTATAAATCAAATTGGTTGAGTCGGTTGACCCAAGTTACCTTTTCTCTGAATTTTCAAAAAACAACTGATTTTTGTGTTATAATAACACAAAATATTTTTGACGACAATAATCCAGTTCTTTGAATAAAATGATTAAAAGGTTGTAAACATTAACTATATACTTTGGGCGATTTATAACCTGTTGGACCGCTTTCTTTTCTCCTTTTGACCCGATAGTGATAAAACCTAACCTGATGTGTACTTCTGTTCTCAGGCCTTGCAGTTGGCGGAAAAAAAGGATTCATTATCATGACTTTATGCTGAACGTTCACAGCCGCTTGCAGGTCAAACACTTAGTCTTGATTTCATTGTTTTACTTGTTTAGGCTCAAGGTTGACTTCTGAAGTCAAACCAACAGATTTTCAACTTTAGTTTTTCCCTTGGCTTAAAATTTACGATGTTCTGTGATTTTCAACATACATACCATATGTTTAATGAGCTTTGTAAAGTATTACATCTAGGAAAATTCTGGTATTCATTTTGTTGCAAAGTTGATATTGAATTATTTATTTAAAACTAATTATAGGCTTGACTTTAAATTCTTTTGCTGTGTAGAGGCACAAAGGAGTATCTGATCCCCTTGAAGTCGTTGCAGGCGAGATTTCTCATGAATCTATTTTGTTATGTTTAGACGAATTCATGGTACGTTATGACTCGCGCCATGATGTCTAAACTAGCTTTGGTTATTTTGTTTTATACCTACATACTAATTTACTTTTTTGCCAGGTAAACGATGTAGCCGATGCTTTAATATTAAACCGCCTTTTCAAACATCTTTTTAGCAATGGTGTTGTAAGTGATCAAAACTTAACAAAGTTATATTCAAATATTATATACCATGCTTAAATGGAAATGATTCAACAGTTTTGTTTTCATGTATTTGTGGTGCAAATATAGATACTCGTTGCTACATCAAACCGTGCTCCAGATAATCTTTATGAACGTGGATTGCAAAGAGATCTTTTTCTACCCTTCATCTCCACACTTAAGGTAATCTCAAATCTTTTTAACTCCCATGAAACTTGTAACGGTAACCAGTCAAACAATATTAAGTAACATGTTATATTGCTTACAACAATGTGTAAAATATCCTTCAACAATGACAAAAGGAGTCAATATGATCGGTTTCTAAGTCACGGTGTAAATTTCTTATTCTCCCTTGGATGCAGGAAAGATGCATAATACATGAAATTGGTTCGTCTGTAGACTACAGAAGAAGGACCTCGGTATCACCACTCTTTCCACCTTAGATTTATATTATACCTTATGTATAGAGGTGGTAAAATGGGTGGAACAGGTATGGGTGATTCTGCTGTGGGTCGAAACAGGTCAGGTTGGATTGACAGAAGGACCTTTTTACATGATCTTTTCTAGTTTCTTATAATAGTTGGTTTATTAATACTATAACAATCGTAATGCAATTTTTTAAATAAAGTGATCGAGGAGGTTATATGCATAAATAATACACTCCAGTAAGATTTCAGCCCATTCCACAGGGGCTAATGTTTTTGGTTTTACCCATTTGACCCATTTGACCCATTAGAGATAAAAATACTGCAAACCTTGTGAATTTATTGCTTTTTTTTCTAATTATCTTCTTGTAGGCTGAAGAAGGTTTCTACTTCATACAAAATAGAACATCTGATTTCCTTATGCAAAGGTTTAAGGAGTTGATTGGGGAACATAGAGCCCGCCCACGAGAGGTGGAAGTTGTTATGGGAAGGACACTAGAGGTATGTGTTCTATCAATTAACATAAGTTTTTTGGTGTTCTATCTCATGTTTTGTGTTTCAACAGCTTCTACTGTCCATTAGAAAATTAGAAAGTGATCTCACAAGGTTATTCTTCCAAAAATGATTTGTTAATTCGCCCTTATGTCAGTAAATGTCGAATTTGGATGGAATGTTAAGTTACACTAATAGTAGAGTAATATTTAGTACTCGTTTTTGCAAGGGTGGTAATTTATTATATTTTTTAATTATGCGTGATTGATAGGTGCCTTTGGGTGCTAATGGATGTGCATATTTTCCATTTGAGGAACTTTGTGACAAACCTCTTGGTGCTGCCGACTATTTTGGATTATGTAGTAAGTAAATCTGAAAGCTATAAGAAGTTATTATGTAGTAAAATAAGGTATAGTTTGACTATTGAGGTCAGTCAAACAAATCATTTTCAACAATGAATCCATGGGGTTTATTTAATTTTGAAGAGTAAAATATTGTGGCTCATCAAAAGCGTTAAAGAAAAACTACGTAACAGGAAAATATAGATTTTAAAATTGTTAAGATATGTCTACGAAAATTGAAGTTGAAAGTCACCATATTTGATCTTAAAGTCAAAATATGTGATTGAAGCAATGAAAGCCCTTAACTCTGTTTTATTGCGGTCAATCCTCAAGTCTACTTGTGTCCAATGAATTAAAAGTCAAAATATATAATTGAAGCAATGAAAGCCCTTAACTTTGTTTTAACGCGGTCAACCTCTAAAATTTAAAAGGTCAAGCAAGAAGGCACATCTGAATTTTTTGTAAACTATGTTATAAAGAAATGTTGATTGTGAATATATTCATATGAATTTTAAAGTTGAAAAATGTTTGACCTCAAAAGTCAACATTTGTGATGGAAGAAGTAAAAACTAACATATTTTCAATAACAGAGAATTTCCACACCCTGGCTTTGGATGGTGTCCCGATATTCGGGCTACACAACAGGACGGCAGCACATCGGTTTGTCACTTTAGTTGATGTTAGTCTCTTTCTTCTCATTTCTATAGGTCTATGAGCATGGTTTGGTGCCTGATTTGTGAAATGATATTATTGTATTGCATTTATAGGTTATGTACGAGAACAAAGCTAGGTTGATGTGTACGGCCGAGGGAACTCCTTTTGAACTTCTTGAAAGGATTGTAACAATTGCGGATGCACAAAATGTAGCACCTAGAACCTCTTCAAGATCGAGGAAGAATGATGATTTTGAAATTTGTGTTGACAATGAATTAGGGTTCGCGAAAGATCGTACCATTAGTAGGTATGCCTTGTTTCTTCATTTTATTATTCTTCCTCGACTCATTATTGGTGATTTATAAATCATCAAAATTACGTTGCCAATCAGGTTAGGTTGTGGGTTGAGCTGTGGCGTAGCTTGAACACTCTCGTAGGGGGGAACTTGATATTTATATAAAAACTTGTGCTACCGGGTCAAAAATTTACACTAACAGGCTAAAAATTAACACTACTTACTAGAAAAAAAGGGGGTTGGTGCCCCCCGGCCCCTATTAATCCTCTGGCATTGGTTGAGAATCATTGAACCTGTTCACAACCCAGATATTTATTTGTGTCAAAAACGTAAACTCTAAGCCGAAGATACTTAGAATCATATAACTTAAAGAAAATGTGGTCTAACTCTTTTATTTAAGTGATTTAAGTAGTAGGTGGGATGTAAAAACTTGGAATCATGTTGTAAAAAGGTATAATCAGGTTAGTGAGTTGTACATGGATTGAAATCAAACTATATACAGGTTACATTGGTTGCAAGTTAAAATAAATGTGTTAAACGGGTTGATGGTTCAACTTGTTTAATTAAATGGGTTGAACAACTCAGGCCATGATTTGTTAAATTAAACAAGTTAAAAATGTCAATCTGAGCACGATCTGCTTATTAATTCTAAAACCAAAAGTTACAATTTCTATGCCAGTTGATTACCATTTTTGCCTATACAGATTGACAGAAATGAACAGCAAAGAGTATCTCGAGCAGCATAGTGAAATGAATAGCAAACAAGTGATTTCAGATTCCAAGGGATAAAACCAACCTTGAGAATGGCGTGCATGCGTAGTGGTCGATGAAGCAATCAACTAAGGATATTAATCATAAGCCAAGCCACCATGCATGTTAGATTAGTTACTCGCTTGTGTTTTGATTAGAATGTGGACTAGTTACTTGGTTTCAGCTTGTTTCCGAGTCCGCTGGTCTTGTTTATATATGATCTGATTAAGATTCATGTTTAACTGATATTATTAAATGAAAGTGGAACCAACATCCACATTTAGAATGAAAGGAAATGGTTTCTAGTCTTTGTTTTTGTGATCTTGGTATAGATTCAAAGAAAATGCTTTTAAAGAAATGTAAAGCTTAAACTTGAATGATTTGTTGGGTGAAGAAGTTTATGTAGTTAGTATATTGTATATTATATAATAGTTCTAGACATTATTTGTTAGAAAATAAATGATATGTTAAACATGGTTCTTAGATGGTAAGAACTTGATCATCATGTAATATTTTGGAGGATTTAAAACACAACTATGTTAGGTTTATTGTATTTTTAACTTGTTTTTTTGACCATTTTATTATAGTGCATCATTATGGATTTGATGTTTTTAGTGAGTTTGAATTAAATTGTTATGTGATTTAATCCACTAGATTTCTAAATGATAATTTGTTTTGCAAATTTTTAACTTGGCTTTCGATGTAGATAACACCTCATGGCTTCCCATTCATTTCTAAAGCTCTTGGTTTTTTAGATACCCAAAATATTATACACAATTAGGAATGTTTTGATTAATAGAGTTTTGCAATATTCTGAGCACAAAATTTGCTTAAAAGCTGCCAAATACTTGATCAAGCCCTGCTACTACCACAAAAGGTGCAAGACACAAGCGTGAACCGCCAAAAAACACATGATAATATTTGAGCAAGGATGCAGTAATATCAACTATTTCCATATGATACCAAACATTAAACGTATCATGTGCGATATATGAACATGCAAACTCGATTTCACTTCAGCGCTGAAATGAGATAGAGTATGAGCCAGTATTTGGATCTTTGACTGCTTTAAAGTTGTCAACACTCATCCCAAATCGTCCCAGAATTGAGTTCCCCATATCCTTCAACTTCCCTGTGCAAACATAAAAGCCAAATTTCGATTTATTATTGTTGTAATAATATCTTACACATTTAATGAATCTTTTATATATAAGTGTCCGCAAGCTCAACACGAACTTTAGTAAAAATGGCATGTTGGTAACTTGGTAAGTAGAAACTTAGCGTTGAATGTATTGGTAAGTGTAACAAATGAAAGTGAGCAATTACCGAGCATCTCTTCCTTCATTTTTTCACGCTTTTCTATAGCCAAAGGTTCTAAACGGACAATGGTTCTCCTAGATTGGTTATTTGAGGGATCCAGTTCCAAAACTTTCTTCATGTCTGCAAAAGGAATATACAAGCAACTAAATAAAACAAAAGCAAGTCGTCGACGAAGTTATTAAAATACTGCCATAACTGCATACAAGATATAAAAAGGAATCTTACTATGTGCAATTTACTATATTTTGATAAAACAGTAGCAAACTTAAGGGAAAGACGTACTCACCAGCAATAGCCTCATCATAGTTTTCAAGCTTTTCATGGGCTTCTCCTCTTCTGATTAAAGCTTTCATGTATGAAGGATTTAGTTCCAACGCTTTGGTGCACTCCTTCACCGTGTCCTCATACTTCCCCTGCAACCAAGGCAACAAGAAAGAATTATAATCTTTATACGAAAACATTAATAATATGTAACTACATATATACATGTGTATGTATGTATGCATCATTAGTTAAGCTACCTTATAGTGGGTGTTAATTTATAGCATGACATGAACCTAACATGAAAATAATCAGGTTTTAGGTTGTCACATCCAACCTGTTAAATTAAAGGTCAACCGTTTATGACCATGTCTAACCCGTCAACCTGTTTTAGGTCGAGTTTTGGTTGACCACTTATAACCTGTTTAAATTCAAAACTAGACATAAGAAGTAATCTATACCCAATGTCAATCTATTTACAACCCGTCAACCTGTTTGACTCGTTTAGATGAATGGGTTACACTGGTATTGTCCAGGTTACATGACTTTAATTGTACGAGTTAGGATTGATGCTTTTGACATAAATGGATACATGGGTCATGATCAAGTTTATCAAATCAAACATACTTTACATCAATTATATCTCATTACACTAATTTGGAGTTTGGACATGGATCCATGGGAAGAAGGTGCCATAAGGAGATGATTAAGATTATAAATCAAAAAGCATCAAATCATTCAAGTTTATAAAAAGAAATATCATGGAGAAAAACTTATTTGGTTGCTACTATTTTGAATCGGATCTTGATCATGATCTACTTGTACGTCCAATGGATAAGAAAGCTTGAAAGTTTTATCATCTTACGAGTTACATTAAATTTAATGATTAAACCATAGTCACAAGAAACGCTAAACCCCCTGCAAATCGCGAACCAGTTCAATCGTACCCATTCGCGGTACAAAATCGTACCAATCGCAGCTGGGTTACGATTTGGATCGATTGAATTGAGCGTTCCCGGTTGAATTACATTTCGAACTGTATTAATCGAATTAGCGATCCCGATTGTATAAATCGGTGATTGGATCGCCTATGGTACGCGTTCTGGATACCCTATGGTAAGCATGCTGGATCCCAACAGCCATTTTCCCACATATTTTTGAATGAATTAAAATGTTTGTTTTGCTATCAGAATGTTAACAGTCATTTTCACGAGTCTTTTACTCTCTTTCACACTTATACATGAACTTTTATGAAATGCTTTTGAAATGATTATGTAATGTGTCCTTTTAAATTGATTTTTTCTAAAACAATCTATTTTACACTGTCTTGTACATTATACGACGTACTGGACTATATGGTACACCGTGCCATGTACCGAATTGACGTTCCAAAATGAACCCATGAACCCCCCCCCCCCTCTCGTACTGTATTTTTAAAGCGCACGAACCGTGTACCAGAACATACCGCGATCCATGTGACTATGGATTAAACTATAACAAACATGATTAATATATAACAATCAAATTTCTAGATTCGTTGTTCGTAAGAGATTGCACATCAAAATCCTTTATTTACATGCAAAACTATTTCATTAATAGTAACAAAAAAAGGCTTCAATTCAAAAGTCATAGCAAGTAACAATATATATATACATTGTTCATTCTCAACTAAACCCTAGCAGTTCATGTCACAAATTTTTGCTTCCAAGGTTCTAATTATAACCATGCAAGGACATTCGTTGGACAGATAAGAAGCTTGAAAATTCACAATATATGGAAATAAAGAAGAGGGGAAAGATAAACAGCTTACCAGCTTAAAGAAACAAGTAGCACGATTATTATGACATATGGACCTAATTTCAGAAGAAGATGACATCTCAGGTGCAAGTTGAATAGCATAATCATACTTCAATAATGCCTCTTCATACAGACCATCTCCAAATAACTTATTTCCTTCAACTTTTGCTTCATTCATTTGTGCCAAAATTTTCTGCATGATAAAAGAATAAAGATAGTAAGAAGGGTTATTATGTTTTTAGAAGACATCCTCAGAAGCAACACCATTTTACCCTAACAAACAGGTAGAAATAAGGAACAAGCAGATGCTTAGTAAAATCAAGTGAAAGATACTTTCAAGAACAAACAATATTCTTGGATGGTCAATTTAGAATGTTGCTTTGTGAAGGATAAATCCATACATCCATCTGAGGAAGTGCACCTAATGTCCAGATTACCTAACATCCGAAGCACCTCATGCGTGCAACACTTTCATGTCTGGAGTTGTACGGCATCCAAGTTCCAGAAAACCTAACATCCAGAGTGTCTGTGAACGAATAATAAGCATAAAATACCCTCTAAAGCAACTGCCGGCTTGTAGCCTGGAGGTATTAATGTGTGTAATAAAGGTGTTGCTCCCTAATGAATGTGTTAAGAACTGATACTTTTGATTTGATACAAACGAGAACAAACAAGATAGTCAACCCGATTCGAGAGGAGCTAGTCTCCTAATTCTTAATACAAACTGGATAACAATATCAAAGACAACCTAAACAACATGAAACTAAGCTATTTAACTAAGAAATAGTGGGAGGCTGGGAGCAGTTCTTCCCCATCTCCTGATTTTGTGGGTTTCTCCCTCCCCTTCCTGAATTTTCTGAATTAAGGCTGATTTGGTCTTGGGTCAAAAGGTGGGTCCAAATATGACTTGGGTCCATATCAGAATGAGGGGACTTTGGTGTAGATTGAGGAGTGGGTTTGGGGTTGAGTTATTTAGCCATTCTGATTAAAAAAACAAAGTTAATTCTTTGGATCGTTGGTTGATTCCTCATACTAGCACTTATAGTTCCAATAACTCTCTTACTTGTAATTGACTATGACAACATTTAATTAGTGTTGTTAACACCTGAATCAGAAAAAGGAAATGGCTTGGGCTAATTGCACACAGGGTGAGTACAAGACTAAATATAATGTTCCCATGTCACCATAATTCGTATTAGCATCAGATTATTTAACTATAATAAGATATTAACCACTCAATGATGTGCTCCACTACTTGCCACCTTGCAGCACAACGTGACCTAATATAAGCATATTTAAATATCGTCCATAAGTATTTTTGAACCTTATCTTTATCATCTTCGTTCAAGACAAAGCTTCCTTATTGACCTTAAAAAACTAAGAGTTGATTTCCAGAGTTCCAATTGACTAGAAATGTTGGAAAAAATCATCAAAGAGTTTGAAATACTGTATTAGAAAGTTCAGCGTCCAAGCAGAGAATCAATCGCTTTTAAGTTTGTAATGATATTGTTTAGGCTTCTATTTTCAAATAATTCTCATTGGTTGATTAATTGATGTACCAAGTCATGTTAAAAATTGCATTCCCACAGTCAAGAAATAGCACAACTAAAAGTCTAAAAGGATCATATTAGGTCAAGTTTTCTTATGCTTTTAAAGATCCTTCCATATTAGCAAAATCATCTACATGCTTAATTTAACCACACATAGACATACAAGAAGTCACTATTTATATCATGAAAATCTGAATTTCTCCTTCCACGTGAACCACATGATTACAAATTCAAACGAACCGAGGACCCCAGGAGATTTAAAAGCTCTTTTATTTAACAATATACATTAGAAGAGGGCATCTTTTTATGCACCCAATGCAGACAAGTAGCTCCACGACATGAGGTTCATTTAACTAGCATATCAAAAAGCGACATCTGGAAATCAGCAGTTAGGACACTAATCATACATCTGTTGATAGAACTTTAACAAGACATATAAGGTGCACACCCTATGGCGTACGCCGTATGCTTATCATTAGACAAGGAGCCAATCATCATAATATAAGTCATGGTTCTCATGAATTCACATAACAAATTACCTATCTCTAAGTAAACATTTTCATTCTAAAAACCTTCCATGAATCAACAAGAAAAACATGTGTAACTCCCTTCATATCTGTTTTCAACTTATTGAAATAAGTTGCCTGAGATTCTTCTCCATCCTATCAATCCCTATCGGCTAGTAAGTTGGCTTTTGGTCAAACTCTTCCTAAAGGCACACAAAATTTTCTTCAGCCACCTCATGACCACATATGCCAACATCATTTTCAGCGCTACTCATGTAGATGAAAACTATCTATAGGTGTTTCGTGCAAAATTACCACAAGAATTGCAGAAAGAACATCTGTACTGCAAGTTGCTGGTGTTTGATTACAATTCCTTTAAATGGCTTTCTCTTTATGTGCAAGGGAATACATCTAAAAGGAGATTGCAAATTTGCAACTAAATAAAAAATCCTAGAATTCGTCTCAAATGTGTTTAAGTATTCAAAGGACCAGTCCAGAAATCGCAATCTGAGGCCAAATCACAATCCTCAAAACAAAAAAAACGAGCATTATCACACCATTCTATGCTTACAATGTTAAACAACACGCAACAATATAAGAAATTTGAGTCAACTATAATCAGTAATCACCAATTCAACCCTAAAAAGTACAGAAAATCGAACTTGAAAGGCTAGAAAGAGCGAACCTGCATAAGTTGATCATCATTGAGCGCATCTTCATAGGTCTGATCCTTTGCAACCGCAGATACTTCTTCCGATACACGTTGCTGATGTTGAGGCTCAACGATCTGAGGTTTATTTGTATGATCGGAAACAGTCTCATCGTCTCCGACCTCCGTCTCGCTTGCCGTTTCGTATCCGTCGGATGCGTATCCGGCGACGGTTGCTTTATCGCCGGTGCCGGAATCCGATACGTCAGCGGTTAATCCATCGCCACCGTTGGCGGTGGTTGATTTTGAAGGTTTTGGTTGGGTGTCAGTGGAAGCCACCGGCTCAATCACCACCATTTTCAGACCTCGTAGAAGAAAACCTCAGCTTCTGAAATCATCTCGCGTGTTGTCTTTATTATTAGAGAAAATGACATAAATGGTCCCCGAGGTTTGACCAATTTGCATATTTGGTCCTCAGACTTTAAAAATTGTAAAGTTAGTTTTGCGGTCGTTGCAAGCTTGGTCCCCAATTTTTTGAAAGTTATAAACTTAATCCAAACTTTTATGTGAGTGTTGCACTTATGGTCCCTAAAGTTAAATTTAAACGTTAGAATCCACCCCGTCTATGAAGTGGTGAAGTTAATATTAGCCCAGGTTGAACACTTGAATCAAATATTGTTGATACATGTATGTCCCTAGATCATGATATGAATGTAATAGATCTTGTTTGTCTGATTCTGAGGTAATGCTTGGAATGATTAATGAAATAATATTGTTTGTTTGATATTTATAATGTTAATATTTCATTAATGAGTCGACGTTGAATTGGTTAATTAGGTTTGTGGTTGTTTGAATGTTACACATAATGTTATATTAATTAATTAATACATTCAAACTTAACAGAATGAAGTTCTCATACGAGTGGCCCATGTGAATGGAACATACGCATGAATAACTTCATACGAATGACTCAGTCGCACGACTGAACCAGGAGACTGGATCAGTCGTATGATTGTAACATAAGATTGGCTCAGGCGCACGACTGAACACTCAGTCGTGCGGATGAATCAACCGCATGGTTCAATCGCACGACTGAACCATACAAATGGTTCAGTCGCACGAATGAACAATACTAACCTATAAATACAACCCAATTCTTGAAAAAGAGAGAGCTTTGATTAATTACGATTCCAGACGTACCCTAGCTGTCCAGAAGCCTCACAATTCGTTCTCCAAGTTCATAGAACACATTAGATCGATTCCCAATCGATTTCTAACGTTAGTTTCAATTCTTGATTGATTCTTCGTGTGTTCTCACTGATTGGATCGCCAATCAAATAGGATTCCGCACTATTTGATCTGGTTTACACGCTAATCACTAGGTATTTCGTTCAAATACCAGGTCCTAACAAGTGGTATCAGAGCTTTGGCTCTTGATTACGTGTGATTCAATCAAGATTGATAAAAAGTTTGTGTTTTTGCACTAAAAACACAATCTTTTGTGTCAAAAGTGATCTTGGACGTTCCCTGCTCATCAAAGTTTGGTTTCTACGGACTTAGGCTATTAGACCTTGCAAAATTTCGAATTTTTACGGCTAAAACATGTTTAACCTAGAAATTTTCGCAAAACAGCAGCCTCAGTCGCACGATTGGACCTAGTCGTATCTCCTTTCGTACGACTGAACCGTTCGTTCGTATTGCTCATACGCATCAGATTCATTCGCACGACTGAGATAATCGCTTAATTCAGCCGCACGATTGAACCAGTCGCAGAGTTCATACGCACGACTAGACCATTCGCATCCTTCAGTCGCATCAGTGTCAGTTTGTTTTATTATACTTAAAGTTCATACGCCATGGAAGATCAAATGTCAGCCTTTACTGCTGGAAAGGACTCTAGGATACAGAACCTGTTGTTGCTTGAGAGTGAGGTGGGTAATCATAATAAACCACCAAAGCTCTTGACGTTAGATGAGTTTCCCCACTGGAAACAACGTTTTGAGATCTACCTCAATAGAGTGGATCCGAATCTGTGGGAAGCCATCGAGATTGGATATAGTACACCGGTGGGAGCTGATGGAGTTAAGCTAACGTTAGGAGGGATGACGGATGTGCAGAAAGTTAAATACAATGCAGAGAAAAGAGTTTATGCATTGATTACACAGTCTATTCCTAAAGACATATTCCACCAGTACTCAGAGAATCAGCAGTCCAAGAAACTTTGGGATGAGCTAGAAAAGAGGTATGACGGGAATGCTTCATTGAAGGCAATCAAAGCTAAGGAGTTAAAGAAGGAATTCGATAACTTCTCATCAATGGGAAACGAGAGTTTAGACGACGTTATAGATAGATTTTACCATCTGATGAGTGAACTGCATACACATGGGGTGGCAACTACCATGGAAGAGAAGTTACTAACTTTGCAGACGGATTGCCTGAAAAGTGGGCCTCATTCGTGTCTAATCATAGACAGAATGGAATGCTGGCAAAACTGGATATTAATGACTTCATTCTTAAGTTGCGAGAAGAGTCACTTAGGATGAAGTACAGAGCTCAGAAGTCTTCGTACAATCAAAATCCAGCTTTGTACAACGCCACGCCTCAAGCTAAGACATCTGGAGCACCTCTCCAGACTACATTTGTGTCTAGCTCATCGAGTCATTCACATGCGTCTCCTTCAGAATCAGACACTTCGGGACTCTCTTGTACCCACTATATTGAATCCGAAACAAGTGCTACTAAACTAAAGACCGAGAATCTCGGAAATGTGACTGTGGAAGTAGCTCGAAAACACATGGATCTTTTGGCTGCAATGGTCCATTCTTATGATGAACTTGTTGCTGGGAAGATTGGAAACTGCCATCTGGCAGACGAGGACTACGAGCAGGTGGACGAAATGGAGCTTGAGAGGATGGACATAATGTGGGCCTTAGCTAGTGCTGTCCGGAGGGCAAAGAAGTTTGTAAAACAAACCGGACAGAACTTGGTAGCTACTAAGGATACCACATTTGGCTTTGACAAGAGCAAAATGACCTGCTTCAACTGTGGAGAGAAGGGGCACTTCAAAAGAGAATGTGTCAAGCCTAAGAAGACGGGTAACGGGAACCCGTTCTCGTCCTTCACTCGTCAAGACAAGCAAGCTACCAGTTCTACTTCATCAAGCAAGGATCCAAAAGCCTTGACTGCTCATGATGATGAAGGACAGGATTGGAGCTTTAGGTTTGTCTCACCAGGGGAATCAAACATTGCAAGTGTAGAAGATATTGACAGTGATTCCGCTAGTGAAGGAGATCTAGCAGTTGAGATAGCGATGTCACATAGTGAAGAAGCAACTGCAACCGAGGTCAATTACAAGCCTAAAGAGGAGACTACCACGTCAGAGACAGAAAAGACAGAATCACCAGAACCAGAGATGCTGCGTTGATGGCTAACTCTTCTGAATCAACTCAGGTAAGTACTACTGACCAAATGTTTGATAATCATGCTTGTTCTGATTGTGATACTTTTAGGAATAGCATAGATGAAAAATTTGCTAGGTTATTATATCATAATGATAACTTAGTAAAAGATTTTCAACTGTGCACTAAGGCTAATAGGGTATTAAAACAAAATGAGCATAGTTATAAAGAAAAGATAGACCTTTTGACTAAACAGCTTAGGGAAACCGAAGTAGTTGCCTTTAACCAAGCTAATGACATTAGGTATTATCTAAACTCCCTAGAAGACACTAAGAAGCAAAAGGCAGTTCTAGAAGTAGAAGTAAATTCATTAAAACAGAAACTGCACAGTTGGACTAGTTCTTCACACATAGTCCAACACTTAGTGAGAGAAAGGAACAACGGGGAGGGATTGGGTTATAAAGTGGTTCCACCACCACCTAAGACTTTGATGAACACTAAGACTAGACCAATAAATAGTAATCCCATCAAGGATCATGTGGTGTCTACTCCTCTTGTTAGTGATCCAGATTCCTTATGTTCATCTATTGACTCTGGAAACAAACAAAAGGAGGCCACTTCAAAGGCAAAGGATAAATTGTCTTGTGTTAATCTGGAAAAGGAATTTGAAAAGGCTAACTTAAAGTCAGGATCAAACAGAGTCAAATTAGAACCTAAAAGGACTTCCAAGGTTAATCTTTCACATACTTCAAGTCAAAAACCTATTAACCAAAAAGAAAAGGATGTTAAACAGGTTAAAACAGTTAACTTTGTTAAACCAAAGAAAACAACCAAAGAACCAGAGTCAAAACCTAGAGTGAGTTATGTTACTAGAGTGTCACACACTTCTCCAGAAAGAAAGTTTAATCATAAAGTTGATAGCAGGTCGTGTTACAACTGTGGTGAATATGGACACATTGCTTCCTATTGTCACTTCTATCAGACACCTAGGAAGAAGATTGAACTTCAGGTTTCAAAGCCTAGGTCTTCTAAGAGGATTTCTCTGACTCCACCTAGAAGAACTAGTGAACCTAAAATTCAACCTGTAAGTCAGTCGACTGTTTATCACAAACAGGCATTGCACAAATCTGGATTATGGAAGGAGAAGACATCCTCTGTGTCTGATAATAATGACAAGAGGAACCTGAGCTACCCTCATCCTCTAAGGGTCAATGGGTAACATTTATGATGTGTGATGCCTCTGGGAAACCCAAGCTAGTAAAGGCTTGGGTTCCTAACCCAAACTAATCCTTTACTTTGTATGTGTAGGGTGTTCGATACAGTGCTGAAACTAACACGTGGATAGTAGACAACGGAGCATCCAGGCACATGACAGGAAACAGGGCTCTTTTATCAAACGTCAAGCAAATAAAAAGAGGGCATGTTTTGTTTGCTAGAAACAAGGTGGCTATATCACAGCCCAGGGAGAAGTGGGGAATCAGAAAGTTATGTTTGATAAGGTGAACTACGTTAACAACTACAAAATAACTTACTTTCTGTTTCCCAAATATGTGATAAGGGATTTAAAGTCATCTTCGACAACAAGAGTGTTACATACTAAAGAAGACTACGTGATCCCAGAGGACAAAGTTTTGATGACTGCTTCAAGATATAAAGATCTTTATGTCTTGGATCTGTCAACAGCTTCTACAACAGATCATGAGGTTCAGTGTTTTCTATCTAAAGCTACTGAAAAGGATTCCATCTCCTGGCATAGGAGAATGGGACACATTAGTCAAAGGAAGATGAATCACTTGATTCAGAAGGATCTGGTGAGAGGAGTTAATGTCAAGAACTTCCAGCTTCCTGACTTTTGTGTAGCTTGCAAGAAAGGCAAACAGACAAAGAAGTCTCATTCGGAAAAGAAAGTTCATTCAATAGAACTTCCTCTTGAGCTTCTTCACATGGATCTGTTTGGTCCAGTCAGTACAAAGAGCATTGCAGGCGACTTGTACTGCTTTGTGGTCACTAATGACTACTCAAGGTTCACTTGGGTAATGTTTCTGAAATCCAAATTAGAAACATTTGAGTCATTCAAAGAGTTGGTAACCACACTGGAATCTCTTTACAAGCTGAAGGTTAGACAAGTACGCTCAGACAACGGAACAGAATTCAAGAACCAGTGGATGGAGGCATACTGCAAGGAAAAGGGAATTGTGCATCAATTCACTTCTGCCTACACGCCTCAGATGAATGGCGTTGCTGAGAGAAAGAACATATGCTTGATAGAGACAGCACGGACTATGCTGGCAGACTCGAAACTGCCTATCCAATTCTGGAATGAGGCAGTGGCGAATGCATGTTATACACTGAATCGAGTCCTGATAGTCAAGCGTCGCGGAAAGACATGTTATGAGCTACTACAAAGACACAAACCGAATCTGGAGTATCTCGAACCATTTGGCGCGCCGTGCACACTTCTGAAGAAGACACAAGAGGGTAAATTCAACGAGATGGCAGATGAAGGAATCTTTCTAGGATACAACATACTGAACAAGCGAGTTTACAACAACTCAACGGGTCTAGTAGAAGTATGGTGTAATGTTGACGTTTAGAGATATACCACACCACCTACTGGAAAAGGACCCGCCTACTTTTTCGACTATGATGGATTGTTCAAGTCCTTCAACTTCCCTTTCTCTCCCTCGGATGACGAGTTAGCTACACGGATGATGTATGATATATTGAATACACCAACATCTAGCTTACAGGGAGAATCATCTATTCAGTCAGGGGGAGTAGTCGACGACAGTGACTCCTCCTCTGAAGATGAAGCTGAAGAAGATAACCAGAACAGTCAGGAAGAACAGGTTCCAGTTCCTGAAAGTCCACAAGTATCTACCAGTGATGTACCTTCGACTTCGGAGCCTCAAACTCCAACTACCTCAGCTACAGAACCAAATGTTCATAATCTTGGCTCTTAGGTAGCAGTTCCTACTACTCCAGGATCACGACTAAACGTCTATCATCCCCTAAACAATGTCATTGGGGATGTCAGATCAGGAGTGCAAACCCGAAATCAGCTATACTCAGCTGATTACGCCTCAGTTATGGAAAAAGGATATATTCATGATGGTTCTTATCGGTGTTTTGTCTCGCAGTTTGAGCCAAAATACGTCAGTGATGCACTAAATGATGAGGTGTGGGTGAGTGCCATGCAAGAAGAACTTCTTCAGTTCAAGAAGTTAGGTGTATGGACTCTGGTTGATAGACCTAAAGGTGCTAAGGTCATTGGCACCAAATGGGTTTTAAAATGCAAGAAAGATGACCAAGGGGTAATTATCAGGAACAAGGCTCGATTGGTGGTTCAAGGTTTTCACCAAGTCGAGGGAATTGACTACAATGAGTGTTTGCACCCGTGGCAAGGATGGAAGCCATTCGTATCTTCCTTGCCTATGCATCGTACATGAAGATTAAAGTCTATCAATTAGATGTGAAGAGTGCATTCCTTCATGGGGAAATCAGAGAAACAGTCTATGTTAGTCAACCCGAGGGATTTAAAGATCCTTATCATTGGGATAGAGTCTACAAGCTCGACAAGGCTTTATACGGGCTTCATCAAGCTCCAAGAGCTTGGTATGAGAAACTCTCGACTCATCTTGTGAAACACGGCTTTCGCAGGGGAGTCATTGACTGCACGTTGTTCATTAAAGAAAAAGATGGCGACCTACTGCTCGTACAGATCTATGTTGATGACATAATCTTCGGTTCAAAGAACGAAGAGTTATGCAAAGAGTTTGAAGCAGTTATGAAGAAAGAGTTTGAGATAAGTGCTATGGGGGAGATGAAGTTCTTTCTCGGGTTACAGGTGGATCAACACCAAATGGGATCTTTCTACATCAGACCAAGTATGTAGGAGACATTCTCATTGTTTTGACATGGAGAATGCATCTGCTGCTGGGACTCCACTGGCTACGAATCACGACATAGCACCGGATGAAAATGGAGATCTTGTAGATGCCACGATGTACCGAGGAATATTGGATCCCTCATGTATCTCACTGCCTCAAGACCTGATATCATGTATGCTACATGTTTATGTTCTAGATATCAGGCTAAGCCTAAGGTCAACCATCTGATCGGGGTCAAAAGGATTTTTCGTTATTTGAAGGGTACACCCACACTTGGGTTGTGGTATCCTCATGATGATGACTTTTAACTCACTGCGTATAGTGACTCAGATTACGGAGGCTGCAAGATGTACTACAAGTCTACATCCGCAGGGTGTCAATTCTTTGGGAGAAGACTAGTTACTTGGCAGTGTAAGAAGCAGACATCGGTTGCATTGTCAACCTGTGAAACCGAATATGTTGCTGCTGCAAGTTGCTATTCACAAATCATCTGGATTCAACAGCAAATGCGAGATTACGGTTTAAAGTTCTCCTCTACTCCTATTTGTGTTGATAACTCTGCTGCAATTGCAGTAACTAAAAATCCGGTCCAACATCCTAAGACCAAACATATCGGTATTAAATACCATTTCATAAGAGACTGTTTTGAAAAAAACTTAATTGATGTGGTAAAAATTAATACTGATTTTCAACGCATTGACCTCTATACTAAAGCCTTTGATAAACCACGTTTTCAATGTTTGCTAGAGGTCAACGGCGTTAAAAAGAAAAGTGATGTTATTCCTGATGATGATCATGTGTAGTCCGATGTAGGTTAGTTAATTTTTCTTTCTTATTTTATTTGTTTATTTTGGTCTGTTTAAATTAAATTCATGTTATTTTGCTGGTTATTAAAATCCTAAAATAATTAAACCAGTTTATGATTTTAGTATTTTAGGGGGAGAATAAGTCAGCAAGTAACATTAAAAAACGAGGGAGAAGGAGTGGAAAGCTGATTTAAGGTAGATCGTATCTGTGATACCGATTCAAACTCTTTGGAATATGATAGTACACAGGAACAAGTCAAGAGGGACTTTAAAATTTTAATTTAGAAAAGGTGCAAAAATTTAAAGTATAAGTCTGTGTAGTCTAAGCAATATAGAAGGGAAGATGATAGAAAAACTGGTAACTCCTAAGGTAACACAATGAGAGTAGACCTAGAGGTTGCTAGACCACAATTGATATGTCGGTAGATTCAACACAATAGATTATTAGACCTGACTGGTGATCTCAAGATCAAACTAAGTTGTTCAACTGACTGTGGGCTTCCATCTTATCACTGGTTAACACAATCAACAATATTCCAATAAGGGGTAATGAGCATGTAAACGCCACAAATGTGTGCGGATGACCATAAATAGAGCAAAGCACGGAAAAAATGAAAGAAAAATGCTATCAAGCAAATGACGTATGCTGTTGGTGCATTTGGTGCAAAATAAAATTAAGCTGCTCTAACAAGGAGATAGGTTGTGTGCCTCTCTGCTGTGTGATGGCACTGACCCGAGGATATGCATAACCTAGATATTCTAGAATTCATTGTTGTTTGCCGCCTCTCTACTGTGCGATGGCACTGACCTGAGGACTGGCTTCTCTTTGAAAGCTCTAAGAATAGTCTCTCCTTGTAAAAATACCCGTAGACCGCTCAAAAGCTCCTGAGGAATGTTTATTACCATATAAGTGTGGGATCCACAAATGTTAGTTGAAATAACTAAACCTAAATCTATCACCAGTCTGCGTCAAAAGTCTGCGTATGGATTTAAGAGGACAAACATATTGACACTCATTGTGGCTGCAATTCTTGAAAGTTCAAATCATATGGTAATCTAATAGTTCCAGTATGATTTCCTAAAAGCTGCTAACGACTCTGGATGAAAACCAAGAATAGAGCATCAAAAGATTTTGACAACAAGTCCAAATGATTTGACTTGCCTATATGATTCCAAAATTGACTTGGTCCGGGTGTGGTCAATCTAAGTTGAAGCTGTCTATTCTGGAAACAAATCCAGTAGATTTCCATCTCAGGACTTATCTCTCACAAAAAGCAAAAACAATTCTTTTTTTGATTCTTTAGTTTAATTTTTTAATTTAGTTAGTCTTTTAGTTTGTTTGTTTGTCGGACTACGTCAGAAAATCAGTAAGGGATCAACTCACTAAAAGGGTCATGTCTGAGAAGACCACATGCATTTTAAAAGTTTAAAACAGTCACGTCTGAGGTGATAAAAAAGTTTTCAAGTCAAAACGATCATGTCTAAGATGATCAAATGCTCATAACGTTAATTTCTGCAATTAAGGGATTTTAAAAGTTAAATATTCAAACTGGCAGAAATTTAATAAGTATGACCTATTCGCACGAATGGACCATACGTATGGACCAATCATACGAATGGAAGAATGGACCATGAATATGGACCATCCAACCGAATGGCCCATACGATTGGCCCAGTCGGATGCTTAAAGGCGGATGAGTGAGTCAGTCGCACGACTGAGATCCAGTCGGACGACTGAAGAAGGATGACTGAACCAATCACACGACTGAGTCCCACTCGCACGACTGAAAGGTGCGTATGAGCTCAGTCGCACGATTGAATCTAGGGTTAGTATAAATAGAGGGGGAGTCGGTCGCAGAGACTCACCACCTTCAAAATAACCCTGAATCGCACGACTTACACAACTCTGCAAAAATTTCATTTGATCTCTAAACCCCCCGTTTCTTGATTACTGACCATCTACATCGACTCTACAGGTAATTTACGGTAAAGAAGCACTCCCATAACTTTAAATTTGATGAAAAAATCGGTACATTCGGAATCGCAAAAGAACCGAGGCTTAAGTGACTAAATAACCTAACTAAATGACTCAAACAAACGAAAGTAAAGATGTTAGGTGGTATAAGAATGTATTGCGAGTCAAATGAACCAGATAACGATGTCTAAAACTCAAAATTGGTGAAAAAGTGAATTTGAATTGAACAGTCAGTACATCATGCGAATGGATAGAGTGATGAACTTCAGTGGCACGACTGAAGGGTGCGAACTGCTTAAACGCACGACTGAACCATGCGTATGAAGTTCAGTCGCATGACTGGTGTAACCGCATGAGGTTATATACGTATGAGCCCAGTCGCACACTCAGTGGTACGCATGGGATTAGTCGCACGACTGAACCCCATTCGCACTGTTCAATCGCACGACTGAACTTAGTCGCACAATCTCAATCACATGACAGAAAGATTTTCTCCAAGTTTAAGTGTTTCATGACTTTCTTAGCCAATGGTACTAATGTTTACTATCTTTGTGTAACAGATGGCGAGTCGATGGATTATGAGCACGAAGCACAATATATGTGCTCATCTGGACTTGACATCCAGAAACGCTACCGAGTTCTCTGGCATCATCACATTTCTACTGAGATCGAGGATTGCACATGCCATATCTACTCCTTGTACTCCTTATCGATCGCAGGCCTTCTGGGAAGGCGCTACAGTTGATAGATCGTCTGAGCCTCATTGCATGAGAAGTACCATCTTTGGAGAGGCTATTACGATCTCAGAGGAGGATCTCAGGATCGTATTATAGTTGGGGGATGACACTGATTGTCTGACTCGATTACACCCCCTCACAGTCAGAGGATGCTTTCTTAGAGCCAAATACTCTGGGGACATCAATGCTGGGGTACTCAACAAGAGTAACCTTTGTCCCCAGTTTAAGTATCTTGCACACGTACTGCTTAAGTGCATAGCTACCAGGAAGGGAGGTTTTGACGAGCTATCCGACCAGATGCAGAACGCGTATGTTGCATTGGTGCTGAACCACCCGTTCAGCTTCTCCAAGATGATCTTCACCTATCTGGTGGAGAACATCGAGGGGAAAGGGAAGGAAGGCTTCTATATGTACCCGAGGTTTATGCAGATGATCATAGATTAGAAGCTTCCCTCCCTGCCGAAGGAGAAGGAGGATGCGGTAGTCCTCGAGGTGATGGATGATACTACCCTGGGGAGGATGAAAGTGTACAGGGGGAAGCAAGCGAAACCTCCTGTCAGGAGGTTGTTTGGCATCTTGCCCGGGATGACTACGTGGTGCCAGCAAAGAGAAAGTGGCGCCAGCAAAGAGAAAGTGGCGCCACGATGATAGTGACTCTGATGTGGAGCAGATTGCTTTACCCACTCATGACTTAGATGATGATGATAGTGGGGATGCTGGAGACGGTGTGCCTATTCCACCTAGAGGCATTGTGTCTGATGTTGTTCCTCCAGTGTCCGTCCCAGCTGGAGAAGTAGCCGAGTCAGCTGGATTTCATCAGGATTTCGTTCATGGTGCGGAGGAGGAGGATGAGTCGGATGAGGAGCCCCTAACGCAAACTGTGGGAAGCAAAGTTGTTCCCACAGAACATGGGCTAAGGGTGGTTGGTGAACACCCGAGAGACTCCGGAGAGACTGATACTGACCCAAGCTATACACCGGGGTCCGCAGGCAGGGTTGTAGGGGGAGCTTCCACCTCAACGGGGATGAGGAGGAAGCGGATGGCTAAACCCCGTGGTCAGAAGAAGAAGAAGCGTCGGGTGACCTTCCTCACCACTATAGCCACCACATCCACTACAGCCACCATATCCACCACAGCCACCACATCCACCAGCCACCACCATACCTCCCACAACAGTACAAATTCCATCCACCACCATATCCTTTACTCCTATATCACCTCCATCATTTCACAGACCTATCTTTACAACAACCACCACCACCACCACTTCACACCAAGCAATACCCTCAGCCCATCCCTCACATACTTATGGATCACCTCTACCTCCAATCGGGGTAGAGGAACAGCTGTCTGCGCTTAACAGAATGGTGATGCGCTTACTGGCTACTGATGAGGAAAAAGCAGCCCAGATCCGCCAGCTTACTGACCTGACTGCTGCACAATCTCACCAAATTGCAGAGCAGGCTCGAGTTATAGAGGAGTAGGCCCAACAGATGGCTGCTCAGAGCATCGAGATAGCCCAATTCCAAGCACATAGTGTCACATCAAGCAAGAAAGTAGAGGAGTTGGAGAAGGCAAAGAAGACTATCATGTTAAAACTGAAAGGATCTAAGGAAGAGCCATTGAAGATCAATGAAGGGGACAGAGATGATGATGATGAGGATGTTGAGTGTGATACTGAGGAGAATGAAGAAACCGAAGGAGACAGGATAGAGGAGAAGGACGATGATGATGAAGCAGAAGGAGGGGATGCACCTGCATCGGCCTCTGCTACAGGTCAAGAGAAAAGGTCAAAGAACAGACAAGATCAATCAACTTCTACTTCTGCTCCTCCAAGTGATGAGACTATGATACAGGATAAAAGTAAAGACTAGATGTTCATGTATTTATTTGCTTTTGTATTTGAATCCTGTATTGAAAGATGAATATTGAATGTTTATATTAAGTGAATGTATTTCTGTTTGATTAATTACTAATGACTTATGTGTTGAAAGTTTAAATTAAACAGATCCAAATTACCAAAGGATGAGTTTGATGTTGCTCCCCTTCAGCAGGTCAAGATTCAGCTAACAATGATTCTTGATCTGCAAGGGATTGTCAGGAGGTCAGTGAACTATACCCCTAGAAGGGGAAATAATTCATGACCTATCAAACGAGCAACTGGCAGAGCTTTTCAAGCTAAATCCAGATGAGATAGTAAAAGATGCTCCTACATGCGATTCAACTAGTGACGAAGAGCTCAACGATGTTGATGAAGTCGAGATCGAAGATGTCACTGCCGAGTATTGCCCTCAGTACGCTGACAATGAGGGTAATGTGGTCCCCAATCTGGGTGAATCGCTTGTCAGCGATACTTTTGAGGTGTTGAACAAGATGAGCAAGAAACAGAGAAAGCATAGGAACAGCCCAAGCCTCAAATGATGATGTCGACATTCGAAAGGCTGAGTGGGCTGCATGTTTTGAAGAAGTTAGAGCCCAACGTACTGCACCAAAGAAGGATTCCTACACCAACTCTATAGAGTCAAGAAACATCACAAGGTGTCAGGAAGGATCATAGCATGGTTGTATTTTGAGGATCTTAATGCTTATGCGTTTAAGAGAGAACAGGGCATAGAGTACTTCGGATTCCCACATGATCTAAGACTCTACCAGGTTTGAGCTCAACAGCTGGCAAACTAAAGCTTCTGTATGCTCCCAAGGAGATTCAGGCTGTTTTGAGGCTGCCCTAAAGAAGGAGTACCACACCATGGTTTACCTTCAGACCCCAACACCACTAGGTTATCATAAGGTCTGAGGTTGAGCCATTACTGGCAAGCCCAATATATGGGAAGTGGAATTCCCGCGCACAATGTCAAGAATCCCACTCAGGAATCCACAGGATTTCACTCCACACTTTAAGTGGTGGTACTACGATTGGAGAACAGCTGAAGCGGTCATAGTCCTAAGCAAGAGGGACAAATGGATATGATCAGGGTATTCGACCCGATGTCTTACAACTGTCGGAAAATATGTCTATACGCTATACAGGTGTCCACTATTCTATGATATGCAAGATATTGTACAAGCCCTCCAGTTCAAGAACGTTTACACTCTGCTTCGCGTTGAGATTCCACGGGAGTCCCAAAGAGAGAAGTACAAGAATACAAGAGGTTATTCAGAAAACAGAGATTAGAGAGATCTAGGCCAGGGGGTTTGTTGATACATGTATGTCCCTAGATTATGATAGGAATGAATAGATCTTGTTTGTCTGATTCTGAGGTAATTCTTGGAATGATTAATGAATGATATGTTTGTTTGATATTTATAATGTTTATATTTCATTAATGAGCGACGTGGATGGTTAATTAGGTTTGTGGTTGTTTAATTGTTACACCTAATGTTTATATTAATTAATTAATGTTGGACCAAAAGAACCAATGAGCCAAGATCAGAAAACCTCTAAGTCCCACATGGTATCACAACAACTGCTGAAAGCCTCATCAGTAGTTTGACAAGTGCTGAAGACTTCAACAGCTGAAGATCAAGTGCTGAAGACCTCAACAGCTGAAGAACCAAAGTGCTGAAGTACAACAGCTGAAGAACACAAGTGCTGAAGCTGAAAGACCAAAGTACTGAAGTACAACAGCTGAAGAGTTTACAAGTGCTGAAGATCAACAACTGATGTACAAAGTCTGAAGACAAAGACTGAAGACATCAGCTGATGATATCTACTGAAGTCATCAGCTGATGAAACACCTGAAGGTCAAAGTCTGAAGATCAAGTACTGAAGCCTCAGTAGTTTGTCACAACTGCTGAAGAGTACTTCTTCAGTAGTTGTGATATCAGTAGTTTTATATTTTTATGTTTCAGTAGTTTTTCTATTTTGTACTTAACATGCTGATATGTTCTCAGTAGTTGTGAACATTTCAGTAGTTTGTTAAGAATTAGTTATTTTTGTATTAGATCTGCCAGTTGTCACTTTCCGTGATAACAGCAGTGATTGTTGCACTCTATATAAGGAGTGACAACTTATTGTAATCTTGAATGAATGGAATGAATGAATGATTTGATTAGAAATATTCTACATCTATAAACATTCCTTGAAATCAGAAATATATATTCTCTCCCTATAACCGTATGCGCTCTTAATGCTTACATATCGATTGCTTGCTACAATTTGTCTAATTCTAGTTGTATTCCGCTGCTTTGTATTCTAATACATCAAACTTGTGATCGCTGATCCTGTCAAATGGTATCAGAGCAGGTTAATCATTGATCGATCTAATAATTGATCATTGAAACTGCTATTCAAGATCTAAGTTTGATTGAATTAGCTTTTGTTTTTGCAAGAAACGGTTATAGAGATTGAATTTTCTGTATTTCTGCTCATTCATCCTGAGATCTTTTCTTGGTTCTCATTGAGTTTGTTGTGGTCTGTCTAAAACTTTTAAAACTTGAACTAAATGTTTTTGAACTGAAAATGACCACTCCTTCCAATGATCCTCACAATACTGGTTCCTCAACCAAGCCACCTATGCTGGTTAGGAATGAGTATAACATATGGCAAAGACGTATGCTCCATCACCTGTCTGTTAACAGCGCAGGGTGTTGGACATCAGTGGTACATGGTCCACACAAGCCTATGGTGAATAACCCGGAAACCAATCAAATGGTTCCGAAGAGGAGGGAGCAATACTCAGATGAGGATAAGAGTTGCTTGAATTGATGCAAAAGCCCATGGAATTCTGGCCATGGCATTGCCCAATGAAATCTATTCTGGGCTAATGCATCATGAAACTGCCCATGACCTCTGGATTGCCTTGAAAGAACAATTTGGAGGAACAGATGAGGTCTTGGCAAATAATAGAGAAATTCTTGCCCAACAATATGAGACATTCTCTCATAGAAAGGGTGAGACACTGACTCAACAATATGAGCGGTTCTCTTGTTTGATCTCTGAACTAAAAATCAAACAAACTTGAATACACCAATATTCAGATGAATAACAGATTTCTCAGATCACTGCCTGAGAGATGGGACACATATACTATTGTCCTACGCTCCAGTGCAAGTTTGGACAAACTATCTCTCACCCAACTCCATGGGAACTGCTCACTTTTGAGAGAGAGATAGAACAGAAGAGAAAGCTGTCTTCATCTGGAAAGCTCACTGAAGACTTTATACAAGGCAACACTGCCTTGGTGGGTCATGAGTCAGAATATGCTTCATCTGAATGCCAGTATGATGAGCATATTAATTTCTCTTCAAGCACTTCTGATTCTGCATTTGTGAGTGTTGATGGTCAGTTTACTGGGTGTAATAATGACAATCTATGTTTCATTATGGATGATCTCAAGGGGATTGCTGATGATGACTTAGAAGAGATGGATATTTTGAGCCAAATGGCCTTGATAAATATCAGATCTCAGAAGTTCTATAAAAGAACTGGAAGAAAATTCCCAGGACTCTCTGGCAAAACCAAAGTTGGTTTTGACAAGAGCAAGTTGAGGTGTCACAAATGCCAAAGGCTTGGACACTTTGCAAGAGAGTGTAGATCAACTGGATCTAACTCTACTGCACCCCTTTGTGACTTTTCCTGGCAATAGTCAACAACACAGAGGGCAACATCCTGTCACCTCTAGTCATCATCCTCAACAACAATCTCCGGCATATTTTGTTCCTCAGGGTCAAATGCCATATCCGTACCCTTGTTATTACATGCCACAGTCAAATCAAGTTCAAGTTCCTATGACACCACAACCTCATGCACTACCAGAACCTCAGCCTTCCCTATCTCATCAACAACCTCAACCAACAACACAGCTTCTTCACCCCAGGAGTTGTTGACTGGAGCAGTTTACCAGATGACTTGTCTGGTCATGATCAACTGTTCTCAGGTGCTGGTCAACATGGTGGTGACAGTCCTTTGGGAATCTAGCTCTTATGGCTTTGGAGTCTGCTGATACTTCATTTTCCAATGCCTCTACACCTCAGGTATCACAGGTATCCTCTGAGGCAAAAGCCAAATTATGTTCTGAACCATGCATAGCAGCATTTGCTTCCATTAGAGAAGCAAATGTAGCTCTAATTAATAAGAACATTGAGCTAGAACAAATAATTTCCAAAAACAAAGCTGAGTTTGAGTTGTGCTCAAAGATAAAAATGATGAGATTTATAAACTGAATTGCCAAATAATTGATGATAAGGCTAGAGAAGAAGTACTTCTAGAGAAGTACAAAGATCTCAAAGAAACCCTTGCAGTTACCCAGGTCGAGTGTGATAGATGGGTACAATCATGCAAAGGTTTTGAAATGCTTCTTAGTAAGCAATCTGCTTCAAATGTGAAGTTTGGAATTGGTTACAATCACACTGCTCCACCTACAGATTTTACCCCAAGAGCAGAGGTAGAATCTGATGGTGAGAGTGATAACCAATCCATCACATCATGTGATCTACCTTCTGATACAGCACAATCAGAAGTAGCAGTCAGCATCAAGCCCTCTTTGAACCTATCAGCTGATGTTGATGGTTCAAATGCTGACATTCACATGATAAATGAGTTGATCAACTCAGGAGTTAATCCTGAAGGTCCTGAAAGGACTAGAGAGCAGGATTTAACACCTGAAGTTCAAACTTCAACTGCTGTCAGTACTGAAGAGAAGAAAACTGGCAGTAGAAAGAGTTTGAAGACTACTAAAGAGGTAGTCAAGAAAGCAACCAATGCTTCCAAAGCATTGAAGAACAAGTCTTCTGTGCTTCACCCTCTTTAGTTGATGATCAACCTAAGATGAAGAAGAAACCATGTGAAGTATGTGGTTTGTTCAATCATCTTACAGATGATTGTTGGTACAAAAGAGGTTCCAAACTCAAACAAAAGAAGAAATTAATGAGAAATGGTAAAAATGAAAACTGAGTTTGAGACCACATTTGTATCAGCAACATCAAATCCTGTAACCCTTAAGTCCTAAAGAAATCCAAAAGGAAGGGGTTAAACAGGTGACAGCTGAGGGTGCTCAAAAGAAGAAGGTGCAACATAGGAACTTATCAAACTCCACTAGCAATGTGTCTGATGAGCTGAAAGCTTTATCACAAAATCAGACACAGCTGGTGATGATGGTACAACATCTGTTGGGTAGAGTTAACCAACTAGATTCTCCTATGTTGAAACCACAGAAAAGGAGGTCCAAGCCAAAGGACTCCTCTTCTACACCATCTTCTTCCTCTCAGGCTGTTGTTTCAAATAAACATGTTAGTTTACCATCTATTGATGAGACCAGGCCCAAAACCAAAAAGGTTTGGGTCTCTAAAACTAACTGATTGTTTATTATTGCAGGGTTCTTCAACATGCCAAAGTAGCATCTGGTATGTAGACAGTGGGGGATCTATGCACATGACTGGGAACAGCTCTCTTCTTCATGACTACTCTCAAGGAAAGAAGGGATTTGTCTCTTTTGGCAATGATGCTAGGGGTTACATCATCGGTAAGGGCTTTGTCTCCAATGGAGAAATCAAATTTGATGTTAATCATGTGGAAAATCTCAAGTACAACCTCTTGAGTGTCAGTCAATGTGTGATAAAGGCCATGTTGCCCTTTTCACCAGTCAAAACTGTAGGATTCTGTCATCCAATTTTGCACTTGATTGACAAGGTGTTGGATGATCACACTCTCCTGAAAGCCAACAGGACAGGAAGAGTATGCCTTAGATCTCTCTAAGAAGATAGATCTCAAAGGCAATCCTTGCCTATTTTCCAAAGCCTCTTCTCAAGAATCTAAACTGTGGCACAGGAGGCTTGGTCATGTTAATCTCAAAAACATGAATCAGCTTAGCCACAATAGTTTAGTCAGAGGCTTACCAATAAAGGAGTTCCACTGTGATGAAACCTGCACTGCTTGTTAAAAGGAAAACAGCACAAAGTCTCATTCCCTCCTATTGAAGTGTCCAAGTCCACTGCCTGCTTGCAATTACTGCATATGGATCTATTTGGTCCTGTGAGAGTAATGAGCATGGCAAAGAAGAAATACTGTCTGGTAATTGTGGATGATTACTCCAGATTTGTATGGACTTTCTTTCTACATTCAAAGGATGAGGCTGCTCAAGATTATTCACTTTGTGCTGTACATTGAGAAGCAGTATTCCCTTCCAGTCAAGTGTATTAGGAGTGATAATGGAACTGAGTTCAGAAATCATACACTTGATGACTTCTATCTTTCAAAGGGAATCAAAAGGCAGTTCAGCATTCCAAGGACTCCAGAACAAAATGGAGTAGTGGAGAGAAAGAACAGGACCCTCATTGAAGCTGCAAGGTCCATGCTGGCTGACTCAGGTTTGCCATTGACCTTTTGGGCTGAAGCTGTCAACACAGCTTGTTATGTGCAAAATAGAGTTTTAGTAAATCAGAGGTTGATGAAGACTCCATATGAAGTTCTCCATCATTTGGCTCCTCTGATTTCATTTTTCAAAGCATTTGGGTGTCCCTGTTTCATTCTCAACACAAAGGATCAACTCCATAAATTTGATCCTAAGGTGGATGCAGGGTACTTTGTTGGTTATTCATCTACTTGCAAGGCATACAGAGTCTTCAACTGCAGAACAAAGATGGTTGAAGAAACTATACATGTTAAGTTTAATGAATCTCCAAAGGACAAGATTCCACAAAGTCCTGTGGAGTTATTTGATTTGGACATACTGCAATATGTTCCTTATCAAACTCCTGCTGTTGCTCCTGTCAACAGTTCACCACCTGGTGGTACTGCTGATGATGATGATGATTGCAGTACTCACCTCTTCAGGTTTAGTGATCAGCTGCCTGACTCAGCTAGACCTGATGTTCCTGTAGCTCCAGTAGCACACATCCACAACAAATGCTGATGAGATTTCTTCGAATTCAACTTCCTTTGAATTACCATCCACTGATTGGTTTCAAGGAAATGATTCACCATCACCATCTGTTGCTGCTGAACCGGCTACAAACACTTGCACAGATCTCATTGTGTATCAAGATCTGAAGAATCACCCTATGTCTCAAATCATTGGTGATATCACTGCTGGAGTATCAACAAGAAGTCAATTGTCAAATTTCTGCTTCTATGCTCTCTTCATCAGTCAGCAAGAGCCAAAGAATTATCACATTGCTTTAAAGGACAATGGATGGGTTGATGCCATGCAGCTTGAGCTTCTTCAGTTCAAGAAACAGCAAGTGTGGGAACTGGTTCCTCTACCTCCAGGTAAGTGTGCAATAGGCACTAAATGGGTGTTTAGGAACAAAACTGATGAAAATGGGCTTATTGTTAAGAACAAGGCCAGACTGGTTGTTCAGGGGTTTGCACAAGAAGAAGGTATTGATTATGATGAAACCTTTGCCCCTGTAGCCAGACTGGAAGCAATTCGATTGTTTTTAGCTTATGCTGCTTATCAAAACCTTAAAGTTTTTCAAATGGATGTCAAAAGTGCATTTTTGTATGGAAAAATTAAAGAAGAGGTTTATGTATGTCAACCTCCAGGCTTTGAGGACAATAAACATCCTAATTGGGTGTATAAGCTTGATAAAGCTCTTTATGGTTAAAACAAGCTCCCAGAGCCTGGTATGAGACATTATCAAACTTTCTTCTGGAAAACAATTTCACTAGAGGCTCCATAGATAAGACTTTATTCATTAAGAAAGCTGGGCAGCATAATCTACTTGTTCAATTTATGTAGATGATATCATTTTTGCATCCTCTGATCCAAAGTTGTGTGATGCCTTTACAAAGTTGATGCAACAGAAGTTTGAAATGAGTGCCATGGGAGAATTACAGTTCTTTCTGGGGTTGCAAATCAAACAAAAGGCTGATGGAATTTTTATTCATCAGTCCAAATATACAAAAGATCTTTTGCAAAAGTTTGATTTACAAAACTGTAAGCCCTGTTCTACTCCCATGAGCAGCACCACACAACTGGACTCAGATCAGAAAGGTAAAGTGGTTGATGAAACACTTTACAGATGTATGATTGGGTCCTTGATGTATTTAACAGCTTCTAGACCAGATATTATGTTTGCTACATGTGTTTGTGCTAGATTTCAGGCTGCACCTAAAGAGTCTCATCTGATTGCAGTCAAGAGGATCTTTAGATATCTGCAAGGCACTCCATCTCTAGGTTTATGGTATTCTACCGGACATTCTGGTAAATTAGTTGCTTTTTCTGACAGTGACTATGCAGGGTGTAAGTTGACCAGGAAATCAACTTCTGGTGGATGTCAATTCCTAGGCAACTGCTTGATTTCTTGGCAGAGCAAGAAACAGACCTCAGTTGCTACATCCACTGCTGAAGCAGAGTACATTGCTGCTGCAAGTTGTACATCTCAGGTACTCTGGCTTCAAAACCAACTTTTGGATTATGGCATTACAGAGACTAAGACTCCATTGTTAATGGATAGTGCTTCAGCTTTTGCATTGTCAAAAATCCAGTCCAGCACTCTAGGACCAAACATATAGAGATCAGACATCATTTTATAAGGGATTGTTTTGAAAAAGGTCTGATTGATCCTAAGTTTGTGCCTAGTGCTGATGAGCTTGCAGACATTTTTACTAAGCCTTTGGATAGTTCAACTTTCCAAAACCTGGTGTTAAGGCTTGGTATGCTGCAACTAGAATAAGTGACAACTACTGATGATCTAGTAATTCATACTGATGATCATGAGTACCTATGTCACATATAAGTACTGATGAGCTCTTTTACCCTCAGTAGTTTTATAACTACTGAAGGCTAAATGTCTCACAAGTACTGAAGTACTTCATCTGTTCTAAACTACTGATGTAGTTACAACTACTGATGCAGTTACAACTACTGCAATCAGTAAAAACAGATAAGTACTGATGTCCTATGAAACAACTGAAATCAGCCAAAAAGACTGATGAATGTGTTGAGGACAGATTGAAACAGCTGAAAAGCTAAGAATTGACGAAAACAGCTGAAGAGAACTTTCTCTTCAGTCGTTTGTACAACTGCTGTTTCATTTTAAACAACTGAAGCAAAACCACGTCTTCAGTAGTTTTATAACTACTGATGACTAATCCCAAGTCTTCAGTTGTTTACAACAGCTGATGACAAAACCACTGTCTTCAGTAGTTTCATAACTACTGATGACAAACACCAAGTCCTCAGTTGTTTCAATCATCTGAAGTCAAAACCACGGTCTTCAGTAGTTTTCTAACTACTGATGCCTAACACCACACTTCAGCTGTTTCAACGTCTGAAAGGATAATACCATGTCAACGGTCGTTTAAAACTACTGATGACTAACACCACATCCTTCAGTCGTTTCCTTACCCGTACCCTATATATATCCCCTAACCTTAGCTCTCATGCTTCATCTTCTTCAAACCTAACGTTCCTCTCCAAAACTTCCCTCTTCTCAATGGCGTCTATGCAAATTAAACCGCGACACAACTGTGTTGCCTACCTCACTAAATCGCCCATCTGGACTAAGTTCGATACTGCTATCGATCTTATTTCAGTCCCAATACAACAAGGCATTTCTTCTGAATCCCCATCTTACATGCCGAATCCTTGCACCAATTTTGGATGAACGTTACTGTTACCACTGGGGAGAACAACACACCATCCTCCGTCGTCGTCAACAACAAAGAAGTAGTCATACTCCTGCATAATCCGCCAAATTCTTCAACTGAATGATGCTACTTCTCCTGCTGGATATCCGAAGGGCACCATAGATCTATCCTTTGCTCAACATGGATATCAAGGCGATCTCAGTGCCTCCACCATCATGAAGAAACACTTTAATGACGCTGAGCGCCTGATTTTTCACATGGTGAATGTATGTTTGGCCCCTAAGACGTCGTCTTGGGATCAAATGTCCACCAAATGGCAGCAGGTAATGTATTCTATCTTGAGCAACAACCACTAATTTTTCAGAATAATATTTTCAGAGCTCAAAGATATGGCTCAAAAACTAACTGCCAACCGTTGGATACTTTATCCACGGTTCATAATGGCCATTATTACAGACCAGCTTAATGCTGAGGGACTTGTTGGCTTGGGAGTCCCTGCTACGGCTGTTCTGCCGGAAGTATACTCCGGCACAACTCTGACCGGACACTCAAAATGGCTGCCAAGCTGCGAAAACCCACGCAGCTGGAACCCACAGCCACCACCTCCAAATCCAAAGTCCCCACAAACCCACCAAAAAGAAACCCAAAACGGCTACTCAGGGAATTGAGTCCCCTGAGGATGCCCCTGCAACACAAACGCAGGATATATCCATATCCACTAGTCCAACCCCTAGTGGATACAATGACTCCTCCAGCCACAGCCGCTCAGGCTTCCTCTCAACAGGAGCCTGCAGCAACCACCCAGGGGACCTACTTATCTGGGATCTTCCTCACTTGAGGAGATTGCCATTGAAGAGCACCACCTCCCCAGGTGCACACTGCTTCTATCCCCTCACCCCAAACAACCGCCCCTCACAGCCCAACTTTAATAGTTGCACAAGTGCTGACTCAATTGCACTCCTCACCCCCTCCCCAGAAACCACTTACTACTGGGAATACCTCTACAATTGAGGGGGAGGAACACAGTGCACTTGAGAACCCACAGCACAGGGGTTTCCCTTCTATCTCCTGGTGTAGACAAGGAGCTTAGAATATCTAGTGAGGCTGCCACCTCCTCTGACTCAGCACATGACCAGAGTGAGGCTGGTAACATTGCTAAGACCTCACTAGAGGCAACAGCTGATGATGGACATTGTCCTGAGGCTGGAAGTCCCCAGTACCAAGCACAAGGGGCACATGCACCAACTGGTCTACACCCAGTGCATGTAAATCCTGCTCTAAGTAGGAGGTCAGCTGATTCAGCTTCGGCTGATGATGACCTGGGCTTTTTCTATGATGTTCTTGCCCAGAACACAATCCTTGAAGAGAAAGTCAGTAGGCTGCAAACCTACTTGACCAACTCTCACAAGGAGAAAGACCATCTGCCTCTATCCACCCATAGATGGCACCTTCACTTGAAGGTTTCCCAAACACCGAGCCACTCCAAAATCAACCACCTGCCTCTGCTTCAGGCCCTACTTCTCAGGAACAGAACCCTCCTGAGCAAATAGGTGCTGTACTCCAAAATTCCCTCCCTCTCTCATCACACCCATAATCACTGATATAGTGATCAAAGCCATTGATGAGAGGCTTTCCTCAACTTTACAGCCCTTGTTGATGCTGCTGTCCAAAAGACTCTTTCTGCGGTACAAACCCCTTCCTCCAATGCAACCAAAAAGGGGGAGAGTACTGCAGTGAAAGAAAAGAAGAGGAAAAGATCCGAGGAAAAGAAGGAAGCGAAGCAAGCCCCAAAGGAGGAGAAAGAACAGCAACCAATGCTCACCTACAAGCGAAAGAAAGGTGCTGATGAGCACATTGCTGAAGATAAAGCCTTGGAGCTACTGATAAAAGAGGCTGATGCCGAACACAGCAGATCAATGGACAACATCATTGATCAGCTGTTAGGCAAGGCCATGACACCAATAAACTTGACTCTGAGATTCGACGACTAGAGATTGAAGAAATCCAGAATAGATGGGCAAGTTATGAAGTGTTAGAAAGAGAAAGGCTTGAAATCATGATAAGATTTATTGCAAATATCTTGGAAGATCAATGATTGAAATCAAAGCTTGGTCCAGGGACAGTATCTTGGCAATCACCACCAAGATCTGTTCGTCTGAAGCATACACTAAGGGGCTTGTTATTGAAGCTTTGAATGAAGCGGGTGCTGGGAGCAGGACTGAGCTAGCCAAGCAATCAAAAGCCACACTCACCTCAAGGATGCTAGCACAGCCTGTCAACATTCCCACACCAAACCACCCAAAACACAACCCACCAAAAAACTCCCTTACCCTCAAAACCCATAGCCGATGATATACCCTTGAAGAAGAAGAGAAGGATATTGAGGCTAGAAGAATGAAGAAGATGATGAAGACAGGCTGCCGCTCTCAGCTGTGATTCAGTTGCCTAAGGCCACAAGTCACTCCTCAGCAATTACTCCTGAAGTCCAGAGACAAATGGTTAAAGTGAAGCTAGAGAAGAAAGAGCTTCATAAACAGCATGATGAGGAATTGCTGAAGAGAGTTGACAAAGCTTATGCAGCCACATCTTCTATCATCAATATGAAGGAGCAAGCCCTCAGACTTTACACTCTCAGGCATACCTTTCAATATCAAAAGGAAAGAGTGAGGATTTGGCCTGATCCCAGGGTCTCTCACAGAATTCATAAGAACAATATACCTCGAGATACATTGGCCAGGTGAAAAAGATCGTAGATGAAGTGATCTCTCTGGTCTTTGTAGTTTCACCCTGGGAAATCCTAGAAGACTTCAAGAAGGCCTACAAAGCTAATCTAACCCCTCAGAAGATGCTGAAAACAAAATAGTGAAAAAGGGGTTAGTTTACAAGAGGCTTGAGGAAGTCAGGAAAATGAGCTCCAGTTGTTCCTAGAGGGTAATCACCCGGATGAGTTTGCTTACAGAATAATAACAACTGTGGAGCTAAAGAATGGGAAACAGGCCAAATACCTGTCTGAGTATTATGGGCCGGAATCATTGTTTGAAGGAGGTGCTGAAGAGCTAACCATGGAGGCAAATCACCTTCCTTGAGGCCTACACAAGAGAGTCGTACAGACTCATTATGGGGAAGTGAATCTCATGAATGGGATAACAACTCTGTGTCCTGTTCCCCAAAACAGAGTTCCCATTCATACTCTGCCAAACAAATATTGAGGTTCTTCCCAGGCCGGAGCTTACATGGGTCATCTTCTCTACTGATCAAGAAGGAAAAAGACCAACATTTTGCCATCAATAAGTGGGAGAATAAATAAGTTAGAGGTTTTGGCTGCATTGGTTCAGGGGGAGTTTGTTGGACCAAAAGAACCAATGAGCCAAGATCAGAAAACCTCTAAGTCCCACATGGTATCACAACAACTGCTGAAAGCCTCATCAGTAGTTTGACAAGTGCTGAAGACTTCAACAGCTGAAGATCAAGTGCTGAAGACCTCAACAGCTGAAGAACCAAAGTGCTGAAGTACAACAGCTGAAGAACACAAGTGCTGAAGCTGAAAGACCAAAGTACTGAAGTACAACAGCTGAAGAGTTTACAAGTGCTGAAGATCAACAACTGATGTACAAAGTCTGAAGACAAAGACTGAAGACATCAGCTGATGATATCTACTGAAGTCATCAGCTGATGAAACACCTGAAGGTCAAAGTCTGAAGATCAAGTACTGAAGCCTCAGTAGTTTGTCACAACTGCTGAAGAGTACTTCTTCAGTAGTTGTGATATCAGTAGTTTTATATTTTTATGTTTCAGTAGTTTTTTATTTTTGTACTTAACATGCTGATATGTTCTCAGTAGTTGTGAATGTTTCAGTAGTTTGTTAAGATTAGTTATTTTTGTATTAGATCTGCCAGTTGTCACTTTCCGTGATAACAGCAGTGATGTTGCACTCTATATAAGGAGTGACAACTTATTGTAATCGTGAATGAATGGAATGAATGAATGATTTGATTAGAAAATTCTACATCTATAAACATTCCTTCAAACAGAAATATATATTCTCTCCCTATAACCGTATGCGCTCTTAATGCTTACAAGTATCGATTGCTTGCTACAATTTGTCTAATTCTAGTTTGTATTCCGCTGCTTTTTATTGTTCTTGTGATTCTATTGTATTCTAATACTCAACTTGTGACACTGATCCTGTCAATAATACTCATTCAAACTTAACAGAATGAAGTTCTCATGCGAGTGGCCCATGTGATAGAACATATACGCATGAATAACTTCATACGAATGACTCATTCACCAGCACACTGAACCAGGAGACTGGATCATTCTGTATATTGTACATAAGATTGGCTCAGGCGCACGACTAAACACTCAGTCTGCGGATGAATCAAAAACCGATGGTTCAATCGCACGACTGAACCATACAAATGTTCATCGCACGAATGAACATACTAACCTAAAATACAACCCAATTCGTAAAAAGAGAGAGCTTTGATTAATTACGATTCCAGACGTACCCTAGCCGTCCAGAAGCTCACAATTCGTTCTCCAAGTTCATAGAACACATTAGATCGATTCCCAATCGATTTCTAACGTTAGTTTCAATTCTTGATTGATTCTTCGTGTGTTCTCACTGATTGGACCGCAATCAAATAGGATTCCGCACTATTGATCTGGTTTACACACTAATCACTATGTATTTCGTTCAAATACCAGGTCCTAACAAATATTATAAGATTTGTAAGATCAAATAATGATAAACACAATAAAACTCTAAATTGATGTAATATGATTGCATATAATTTGTACAATTGGAAACTCCAATCAAATGGTCATGCAACCATTAACCTAATCAATACAATTAGGCTATTTATAGTCTATCTAAGTTTCCTATTTACACATAACCCCCTAGACTATATAACTAGACTAAAAACTGACTCAAACAATTAAAATATAGAGTAAATTACTATTTGTATCCCTGACGTTTGTTCATTTTAACCACTTGCATCCCTGCGGTTTCAAAATTGGCATCCGCCCCCTAACGTTTCACTTTTATATCCATTTGTATCCAAAAGCTTAACATCGTTAGTTTTTCTATTAATTCTTTCATAAAAAGATAAAAATACCCCTAAGAATTAAAAATAAAACTAAAAAAATTGTGGGAACCCACATCTTCTTCTTCTTCTTTGACCACCATAAACACACATTTACTTTCTCTCTCTCAAACATAAACACAACCAACTCCACCAAATAACACCACCACCCACGTCTTCTTCTTCTTGTCTACATCCACCAGTCCACCACCACCTATCGACACCACACCCACCACCCACCACTCATTGATGCTACCGCCAACACCTTCTTCTTCTTTTTTCTATACATCCACCATCACCCACGTCCAAGGGCAATCCCCTGGCTGGGGTCGTGTTGAAAAATCAATAGAAAAATAGGGGATCTAGAACTCACCTGGACTCGATGAGTAGCTTCTCAATCAAGCTTTCAAAGCAAGGGTTGCACTATACAGCCTGCAGATAACTTAACACTCAAAGGAGTTAAATGTTGTCTAATTTCACTGCTAATTTCGCTGCCAGATCAGCAATTTTGCTGCTAGTTTTGCCAGTAGTTTCGCTGCTAGTTTTGCTGGCATCTTTGCTGGCAGTTTCGCTGGCATCTTCATTGCCAGTTTCGCTGCCAGTTTCGCCCAACTTTCGTTGGAAAACCATGTCTGCGAAACTACCAGCGAAACTATAGTTTCACATGAAGTTTTCATAGTTTCGCCGGATGACTACGCAATTTCGCTAGATGAACGTGTAATTCCGCAGAACGAGGGCTGAAAATTACGAACCAACCCATTTTTGACCCAAAACTTCAATCTTTTACATCGAAAACCTTGGTTTATCACCCAATAAGCTATATCTAAGCTTCTTACATGTTTTCTTACACAAAAACATGAGTTTTGGGGGAATCTTCACCACTTTTAAAAACTCAAGCCCTAGAATCTGGGTTTACATCAAAAGGAACGATTAAATGATGTTTCTTACCTAGATTCTTGGTGTTTTATTATTGTTTGGATGCCCACGAACACCAATCTTCAATCCCATGATCGACCGAGCCTTGAATCTTTAAATTTCTCCACTTTCTCTCTCTACACTCTCTCTTTAGAATTTTGGGTGTTGAGTTGTAAATGAGAGCTGCTCAAGCTGATCCGTTTTTATATATCGGGCGTTCTCAGGACCTTGAACTCTTCGGACACATAACCGAAAAGTTAACTCGGTCTATAACCCATATCCATCTTATTTTATTAAATAATCTCGTCTAAGCCCATTATTATTATTTGGATCATTTTGACTTTATTTCGGGCGTTGTCATTTTCACCTTTTCATCTTTAATATTAAACATCTAAAAAAATGAGATGAAAGTGAAGTCTCAACCCAGTGAAACTCAAACGTTAGAATAAGTGATTTTGCTTCTTCAAGAGCAATAAATCAAGAAAGGGTGTGGTTACTTCTAGAGCTCGACTTTGAATGAAACATTGTGGAAAGAACCGTGGAACAGTGAGGAAACAAGCATACTCATCTTAAATTGTTGTTCGAATGTCGCAAAAAAACAACCTTAGTCATGCATTAGGAATTGTGTTTGGGGGTAACCAGAAATGATTTTGCTTTCAACTTTCGGCGTGTTATCAAGTAAGATATATTAACTTTTAAAACAACATGACATTTTTTTCTTGTCTAAAATTTTATCAAGTTGAGGTTTCTCAAGATATTATTATTCATAATTAGTATTAGGGGATTATTAGTATGTTTGTATAGTTACTCTTAATTGTTATGTTATTATAGTTTATAATATTATCATAACTAATGCTCATGGTTCAGTTGTAGGCATACTTATTTGATTTGCAAATCTTATAGGTGTATAACATTTTGTTTTTTTTTTCTAAGAGTATTTAGGGTAACTCAATCAACTATATAGTCGCTCGAACCTATTATAGATGCATTCGACCGAACTATGGAGAAGGCCGACCCTTTTAAAGAAGCATCCGACCATGTAAAAAGTAATAATCAAATAAAAGTTAAATATGAAATAATGGTGGTGGAGACTATGACACAATGTAGGATAGGCGCCAATGTCTTATCCGGTAGGGACATATGAGTGTAGTTTATTAAGATAATATTTTGAGTAACTTTCATGAGAAAAATGATATTTTAAGAATTTTCCTTCATTATTTGCATTGAATTTTAACGTATTTTTTATTTTTTTCTTATTAAGCTCAAAGTACCGAGTATTAATAGTTCGGCTTGAATTACTAACGTTGTTGGAGCATATATTGTCATATATAATGTGTCAGTCGCTTGTCGAATAGTCTAGGCTTAATGTAATACACCTGATATGTTGTAAACACATGAAACTGGGCCATTCGCAGGAGCATATGCGAATGAGACTCAGTCGTACGACTGAGCCATGCTAATGGACCAGTCGTGCAACTAAGAGATGTGATTGGGACATTTGTAAGACTGAACCATAAGTATGGTCCAGTCGTATGATTGAACCATTCGCATGGTCCAGTCGTACGATTGAACCATTCGCATGGTCCAGTCGTACGATTGAACCATACGCATGGTCCAATCGCACGAATGGGCCCAGTCGCATCTAATATGGGCCGAGGCCTATATATACCAGTTTCAATGTGTAGAGAGATAAGGGATTTCTAAAGGTTTTTGAGAGGAAGTCTGCCTGGAGCCTAGGGCTGCCGGATGAGAGGGGAGATCATGCTCGATCTTCCCCTTGCCAAGAGTCTTGATTCTTATGTTGTAACGAGCTTGTAATCGTTAGGTTTTATCAATGAAACCATTCAATTATAGTTCGTATTATTATTTGACTTTTTGGTTTGTGCTGTTATTTATCCTTCCGTCAAGAACATGCTCGGATGTTTATCGATCCAATCCGACTTCACAATTGGTATCAGAGCCGGTTACTGCTGGAATGATCTAACAATCATTCTACCAACCCGAGCTCTTGATTTCTGGATCAAAGTTTAGATCTTGATGTTAAACCCACTTCGTGTTCTTTGTGTTTTGCTCAGATCTTGTTACATGTGTTGCTTCTATGTTCAAATCAAATTCGAAACCACGTTCCTATCACCCTTTCAAATCTGATGATGCCTATTTTGTTTCGATTCACATAAAATTCATTAGATTAGGGTTTTGGACAGCCCTGGCGGCTGCAGATCTGAAAATCTGCGTGCAGACCCGTTCATGCGACTGGGCCATGCGAATGGAGAATTCGTACGACTGGACCATCCGAATGGACCACTCGTACGACTGGACCACTCATATGTTCAGTCGTGCGACTGGACCAATTGTATGTTCAATCGCACGAATGAGCCATCACATTTGTTCCAGACCAAAAAAAAGAGTCTGGAACATCCTCTTGCACAGATTTGAGGATGATCAAAGCATATTCACCCTAAGGTTCTTTTGTCAAATAAGTTCGATGTGTACCACATTATTCGTCAGACTTCCAGAATAGGTGAATGTAATTGGAACATGAAAGAGAGAAGAGAAGATGTCAGCAGTTGGTGCTGATTTTGTGGGGTAGTCAGGAGCATCTCACTACTTACGGGCCAATGAAGTTATATCTATCCGCACAATGAGGATTCTCATTCTTAGGGGGATACCATGTATAGAGAATTGAAGACGCAATCAGAAAGTGATGATGTGAGCAAGTTTCTGATGATGAATCTACAAGCATGCTGATTTGTTTGATATTGTCAGCTATGGATTGGAACCTTCAACCTTTTGCCCAATACATCGTGTGAAGACGCCAGGAGAGCACAATGTCTATATATTGGGATATGTTGAATCTGAGGGGGAATTTCTGCAGGTGGTGATGTTAATCAGGTTAGCCTGTGTGAAAATTGAAGCAATGGAAAACTGTTCATGTCATTATGTGGAAAAATCAGTCATATGGGGAATCTTGCTGCTATGATGGTGTTCTGCAAAGTAAACGAAAGTTATTGTGCCTAAATTCATTTTCAGGGATATGGTAGTAACCTGACAGATCGACAGCGTTGGCTAATATGGTTTTTCGTTTGATTCTATTGGCAACCAGAGCAAACATTGACTGAAGATTGTAAGAGGTGTTATCTACTATTCGCAAGCAACATCCAAGGGGGAATTTGTTGGAGCATATATTGTCATATATAGTGTGTTCGTCGCTTGTCGTATAGTCTAGGCTTAATGTAATACACCTGATATGTTGTAAACACATGAAACTGGGTCATTCGTAGGAGCATATGCGAATGAGACTCGGTCGTATGACTAAGCCATGCTAATGGACCAGTCGTGTGACTGAGAGATGCGATTGGGACATTCGTAAGACTGAACCATAAGTATGGTCCAATCGTACGATTGAACCATTCGCATGGTCCAGTCGTACGATTGAACCATACGCATGGTCCAATTGCACGAATGGCCCAGTCGCATCTATATGGGCCGAGGCCTATATATACCAGTTTCAATGTGTAGAGAGATAAGGGATTTCTAAAGGTTTTTGCGAGGAAGTCTGCCCAGAGCCTAGGGCTGCCGGATGAGAGGGGAGATCATGCTCGATCATCCCCTTGCCAAGAGTCTTGATTCTTATGTTGTAACGAGCTTGTAATCGTTAGGTTTTATCAATGAAACCATTCAATTATAGTTCATATTATTATTTGACTTTTTGGTTTGTGCTATTATTTATCCTTCCGTCAAGAACATGCTCGGATATTTATCGATCCAATCCGACTTCACAAACGTAACGTAAAAAGTTCCTAAGGTGGGCGCCTCTCTTCTCATCTTGAACCACTCAAATGGCCATGCTTCAGGTCCTAATCTCACCTCATATTTTGTGAAGCGCGAGGCAACCTCAAGCATAATTTTTTAAACCCAAACCAACACTTACGAAATAGAACTCAAAAATCTTCTCTACTACAACTAAGGTATAAACACAATTTTTATCCGTCACTAGTTTTTCTAAATATCAACAAAATGTTTCACGAAAACTAACGTGGTGATGAAAGTGGTCCTAAAGTGTATATAAATAAGGTTTTTGATTATATACAATGGTGTGATATAAAAATACCTAATAAGGAAAAAAATTATGTATGTGAAAATATTATATGCATGGCCCATTATAGAAATTAAATTCATATGCTAGAAAATATTATGCATAGCCCTCTATAAATAAACTCATAATATTATTATTACATTACACATATGATTTTGAACCCTCACACACACTCTTTAAGACATGGCTTCAATAATCACCTCCTTTGAAATCAAATCTTCTTGTATAGAAGCACCACCTCTGTCTGCCGCAACTCCTACCGATGATGATGATCATATTGCGATACCACTATCCTTTCTATGGCTATTTATGCTTGGGTTCCTATTTATTTTGTACGTCATTGTTGCATACTTTGTATGAATACTGGTATAACAACCCACGTAAACGTACCAATATATATTGTCCATTTTGTCCACGTTCGCTTGCCCCTCTAAAAACTCATGGGTTTATTTTCACTGAACCAGTTGCTCACCAAAGAAAAACATGTATGATAGAGAAGTTTTCCACACTCTTTTAAGAAAAGCTTTATTCTCTCCTTCAACCTATACAAGACTTACATCTCCACTCCTATTACAGATCCCACCATCCTCACTGGGACACAAGTTTAGCCTTTGACTCTGATACCATCTATAACAACCAATGTAAACTATCCCAAGATATTGTCTGCTCTATCACTGATATGTTTCCATCAAGAAAGCCAATGTTTTATTTTCTTTGGATAAATTTCTCACCTATGCAAAACACATCTCGGTAAAAATTGTTTCCACCTCCTCTTATAAGTAAGGCTTTGTTCTCTCCCACAACCAATGTAGGACTTACATCTCCACCCCCTTATAGGAACAAATTCTCTTAGTGCCACTCTAGTTTGGTCCCTCTGATACTATCTATAGCAACCCTTGTGAGCCATTACAAGATTTCCACTTTTCCCCATATGAGTTACCAATCCAAGAATTTATGGTTTTATTTTCACCCGATGAATTTCTCGCCTAGGAAAATTATGTTTTCATGGTACAGATTTCACCACCTATTAGGGAGGCTTCGTTATCCTACTTTATTAATATGGCACAAAAATCCCCACTTCCCTTACGAAGCCTACCTTCCTCATTGTACCCCGATGCATCTATTGGATCTAAATACATTTGTAGCAACCACATACACCGCACCAGTATATTATTCGCTTGCTCCCGATAGGTTACCCATCCAGAAACTCATTGTTTTAATTTCACCTAGAGTTGTTCGCCTAGGTAAAACACATCTTAATAGATAAGATTTCCACTTATTTATAAGGAAGGTATCATTCTCCCTCACAACCGATATTGATGTACAACCACCATAAATCATACCAAAATCTACTATGCTTTGACCATGAAAGACGACCCATCTAGGAACTCATGGTCTTTTTTCTACCTAACTAGTTGTTCGTCCAGAAACAATGCATCTTAAAAGCGAAGGATTTCATCCCCTATTAAGGATGGCTACATTCTCCTCCTTAACGTTTATTTGTTTCTTGTTTCTATTTTTGTTTTCTTGTCGTGCGTCTTAATCACAAGAGCTATTGTGAACAAAGGTCACATTTGTGTGACCAGGGAGATTGGGAGCACACATGTGAATATCATAATGAATAGAACCATTTATCTGGAGGAGCAATCAACATGACTTATAGCTTAAGGATACGGGCAATATTCATCCGGTGACCAACTTGGTGAGGTAAAATGTCTTTGATTATCATGATGTCGTTTTGACCTTTTCATCTTCATTATTCAACATCACTAAAAATGAGAGGAAAGTGAAGTGTGAAGCCAGTGAAACTCAAATTTTAAAAGAAGTGATTTTGCTTCTTCATGATCAAATAAATCAAGAAAAGGTGTGGTTACTCCTCGAGCTTGACTTTGAATGACATGTTGCGTAAAGGAAAATGGAGGAGGGAGGGAACATGCATACTCATCTTAAATGTTTTGTTCCATTGTCACAAAAAACACCCTAATCATGCATTAGGAATTGTGTTTAGGGGTAGACAAAAATGTTTTTTACTTTAACTTTTGGCATGTTATCAAGTATCATCGGATATATTAACATTTCAAACAACATGAAGGTTTTGTTCTTGCCTTGAATTTACCAAGTTGAGGTTTCTCAAGGCATTATTAGGCATAATCAGTATTAGGGGACTATAAGTAATTTTGTATAGTTTTTCTTAATTATTATGTGATTATATTTTACAATATTATCATAACTAATTCTCATGGTTCTGTTGTAGGCATACTTATGTGATTTGAAAATCTTATAGGCGTACACCATTTTCTTTTTTTTTCTAAGAGTATTTAGGGTTACTAAACCAACTATGTAGTCACCCGAACCTATTATAAAGGCATTCGATCGTACTATGGAGACGCCCGACCCTTTTAAAGAAACATCCGACCATGTAAAAACTAATAATGAAATAAAAATTAAAAATGACATGACATCGGTGGCGACTTTGACACAATGTAGAATAGGTGCCAATGTCTTATCCGGTAGGGACATATGAGTTTAGTTTATTAAGATAATCTTTTGAGAAACTTTTATGAGAAAAATGATATTTTGAGAATTTTTCCTTCATTATTTGCATTGAATTTTAACGTTTTTCTAAATTTTTTTCTTATTAAGCTCAAAGTACTAAGTATTAATAGTTCGACTTCAATTACTAACGCAACGTAAAAAGTGCCTAAGGTGACCGTCTCTTTTCTTATCTTGAACCACTCAAATGGTTCATGCTTTAGGTCCTGACCTCACCTCATATTTTGTGAAGTGCGAGGAAACATCAAGCATAATTGTTTAAACCCACACCAACACTTATGAAATACAACTCAAAACATCTTCTCCACTATAACTAAGGTATAAACACAATTTTTATCCGTCACTAGTTTTCTAAATATCAACAAAATGTTTCACGAAAACTAACGTGGTGATGAAAGTGGTCCTAAAGGGTATATAAATAAGGTTTTTGATTATATAGATGGTGTGATATAAAAAAACCTAATAAGGACACAAATTTATGTATGTGAAAATGTTATATGCATAGCCCATTATAGAAATTAAATTCACATGTTAGAAAATGTTATGCATAGCTCTCTATAAATAAACTCATGGTATTATTATTACATCACATATATGAATTTGAACCCTCACACACACTCTTTAAGACATGGCTTCAATAATCACCTCCTTTGAAATCAATCTTCTTGTATAGCAACACCACCTCCGTCTGCTGCAACTCCTACCGATGATGATGATCGTATTGCGATACCACTGTCCTTTCTATGGCTATTTATGCTTGGGTTCCTATTTATTTTGTACGTCACTGCTGCATACTTTGTATGAATATGGTATAACAACCCATGTAAACCGTACCAATATATATTGTCCATTTTGTCCACGTTCGCTTGCCCCTCTAAAAACTAATGGGTTTATTTTCACCGAACTAGTTGCTCGCCAAAGAAAAACATGTCTTGATAGAGAAGTTTTCCGCACTCTTTTAAGGAAAGCTTTATTCTCTCCTTCAACCTATACAAGACTTACATCTCCACTCCAATTACAGATCCCACCATCCTCACTGGGACACAAGTTTAGCCTTTGACTCTAATACCATCTATAATAACCAATGTAAAATATCCCAAGATATTGTCTTCTCTATCACTGATAGGTTTCCATCAAGAAAGCCAATTGTTGATGCATGTATGTCCCTAGATCATGATATGAAATGTAATAGATCATGTTTATCTGATTCTGATGTAATTTGATATGATTAATGAAATGATATTGGTTGTTTGTGATTTGTAATGACTAATATTTTGTTAATGAGTCGATATTGAATTGGTTAATTAGGATAGTGATTGTTTGAATGGTTATACATAATGTTTATTATGGAATACATTCCAACTTAACATAATGTAGTTTTCATGCTAATGGCTCATGCGAATGGACCACACGCATGAATAAATTCATACGATTGATTCAGTAGCACGACTGAACCAGGAGACTGGACCAGTTGTATGATTGACACATAAGATTGGCTCAGTCGCACGACTGAACACTCAGTCATGCGGATGGATCAACCGCATGGTTCAATCGCACGACTCACCATGCTTATGGTCCAGTCGCCCGAATGAACAATACTAACCTATAAATAAAATCCAATTCGTGGAAAAATGAAAGAGCATTCATTAATTACGATTCCAGACGTACCCTAGCCGTCCAGAAGCCTCCAATTCGTTCTCCAAGTTCATAGAACATATTAGATCGATTTCCAATCGATTTCTAACGTTAGTTTCAATTCTTTATTGATTCTTCGTGTGTTCTCACTGATTGGATCGCCAATCAAATAGGATTCCGCACTATTTGATCTGGTTTACACGCTAATCACTAGGTATTTTGTGCAAATACCCAGTCCCAACAAGTGGTATCAGAGCTTTGGCTCTTGATTACGTGTGATTCAATCAAGATTGATAAAAAGCTTGTGTTTTTGCACTAAAAACGCAATCTTTTGTGTCAAAAGTGATCTTGGACGTTCCCTGCTCATCAAAGTTTCGTTTCCACGGACTTAGGCGATTAGACCTTGCGAAAGTTCGAATTTTTACGTGTAAAACACGTTTAACCTAGAAATTTTCGCAAAACAGCAGCTTGAGTCGCACGAGTGAGCCATTCGCACGACTGGACCTCATTCGCATTGCTCAGATGCACGATTGGACATTGTCGCATCTCCATTCGTACGATTGAATCATTCATTCGCAGTGTTCATACGCATCAGCTTCATTCGCACGACTGAACCAATCGCTTAGTTCAGCCGCACGATTGAACCATTTGCATAGTTCATTCGCACGGATAGCCCAATCGCATCCTTCAGTCACACCAGTTGACAGTTTGTTTAAGTAGACTTAAAGTTATTCGCCATGGAAGATCAAATGTCAGCCTTTACTGCTGGGAAGGACTCTAGGATTCGGAACTTTCTGTTACTTGAGAGTGAAGTGGGTAATCATAATAAACCACCAAAGCTTTTAACATTAGATGAGTTTCCCCACTGGAAACAACTTTTTGAGATCTACCTCAATGGAGTGGATCCGAATCTGTGGGAAGCTATCGAGATTGGGTATAGTACGCTGGTGGGAGCCGATGGAGTAAAGCTAACCTTAGGAGGGATGACAGACGCGCAGAAAGTCAAATATAATGCAGAGAAGTGGGTTTATGCATTGATTACACAGTGTATCCCTAAAGACATTTTCCACCAGTAATCAGAGAATAAGCAGTCCAAGAAACTATAGGATGAGCTGGAAAAGAGGTACGACGGGAATGCTTCGTTGAAAGCAATCAAGGCTAAGGAGTTAAAGAAGGAATTCGATAACTTCTCATCGATGGGAAACGAGAGTTTGGACGATGTTATAGATAGATTCTACCATCTGATGAGTGAACTGCATACACATGGGGTGGCTACTACCATGGAAGAGAAAGTTGCTAACTTTGCAGACGGATTGCCGAAAAAGTGGGCTTCATTCGTGTCTAACCTGAGACAGAATGGAATGCTGACAAAGTTGGATATAAATGACTTCATTCTAAAGTTACGAGAAGAAGCACTTAGGATGAAGTACAGAGCTCAGAAGTCTTCGTATACTCAGAATCCAGCTTTGTACAATGCCATGCCTCAAGCTAAGACATCTGGAGCACCTCTCCAGACTGCATTTTTGTCTAGCTCATCGAGTCCTTCACATGCTTCTCCTTTAGGATCAGACACGTCAGAGTCTTCTTGTACCCATCATATTGGATCTGAAACAAATGCTACTAGACTGAATATCGAGAACCTCGGTAATGTGACGGTAGAAGTAGCTCGAGAACACATGGCTCTTTTGGCTGCAGTGGTTCATTCTTATGATGGACTTGTTGCTGGGAAGATTGGAAACTATTATCTGGCAGACGAGTACTATGAGCAGGTGGACGAAATGGAGCTTGAGAGAATGGACATAATGTGGGCCTTAGCTAGTGCTGTCCGGAGAGCGAAGAAGTTTGTGAAAAAGACCGGACAGAACTTGGTAGCTACTAAGGATACCACATTTGGCTTTGACAAGAGCAAAGTGACCTGTTTTAACTATGGGGAGAAGGGGAACTTCAAGAGAGAATGTGTTAAGCCAAAGAAGATGGGAAACGGGAACCCATTCTCGTCCTTCACTCGTCAAGACAAGCAAGCTACTAGTTCTACTTCATCAAGCAAGGATCCAAAAGCCTTGACTGCTCATGATGATGAAGGACAGGACTGGAGCTTTAGGTTTGTCTCTCCAGGGGAATCAAACATTGCAAGTGTAGAAGACATTGACGATGATTCCGCAAGTGAAGGAGATCTAGCAGTTGAGATAGCGATGTCAAATATTGAAGAGACAACTGCATCTGAGGTCAGCTACAAACCTAAAGAGGAGACTGCCAGAGCAAAGACAGAAAAAACAGAATCACCAGAACCAGAGACATCTGATGCTGCGTTGATGGCTAACTCTTTTGAACAAACTCAGGGTGCTCGCTACAGTGCTGAAATTAACACGTGGATTGTAGACAACGGAGCATCCAGGCACATGACAGGAAACAGGGCTCTTTTATCTAACGTCAAGCAAATAAAAGGAGGGCATGTTTCATTTGCTGGAAACAAATATATCACAGCTCAGGGAGAAGTGGGAAATCAGAAAGTTAAGTTTGATAAGGTGAACTATGTTCAACAACTCCAAAATAACTTACTTTCTGTTTCCCAAATCTTCGATAAGGGATTTAAAGTCATCTTTGACAACAAGAAGTTTTACGAGCTCAAGAAAGGTTACGTGATCCCAGAAGACCAAGTTTTGATGACTGCTTCAAGATATAAAGACCTTTATGTTTTGGATCTGTCAACAGCTGCTATAACGGATCAGGAGGTTCAGTGTTTTCTATCTAAAGCTACTGAGAAGGATTCCATCTCCTGGCATAGGAGAATGGGACACATTAGTCAAAGAAAGATAAATCACTTGATTCAGAAGGATCTAGTGAGAGGAGTTAATGTCATGAACTTCCAGCTTCCTGATTTTTGTGTAGCTTGCAAGAAAGGCAAATAGACAAAGAAGTCTCATAAGGAAAAGAAAATTCATTCAATAGAACTTCCTCTTGAACTTCTTCACATGGATCTGTTTGGTCCAGTCAGTACAAAGAGCATAGCAGGTGACTTGTACTGTTTTATGGTTACTGATGACTACTCAAGGTTGTCTTGGGTAATGTTTCTTGTTGGACCAAAAGAACCAATGAGCCGGATCAGAAAAACCTTTAAGTCCCACAGACGTCACAACAACTGCTGAAGTCCACAACAGCTGAAGACAAGTACTGAAGACAAAGTCTGAAGACACAAGTGCTGAAGACAAAGTCTGAAGACACAAGTGCTGAAGACACAAGTGCTGAAGACAAAGTCTGAAGACACAAGTGCTGAAGACAAAGTCTAAAGACAAGTGCTAAAGACAATGTCTGAAGACACAAGTGCTGAAGACAAAGTCTGAAGACACAAGTGTTGAAGACAAAGTCTGAAGACACAAGTTCTGAACACAAAGTCTCAAGACACAAGTGCTGAAGACAAAGTCTGAAGACAAGTACTGAAGACAAAGTATCAGACGTTGTCACAACAGCTGAAGAGGTCTTCTTCAGTAGTTTGACGAGTTTTCATTTCAGTAGTTTTATGTTTTTCTTTTCAGTAGTTTTGTAAAACGACTGAAGAGCTTGTGCTTCGGTCGTTGTAGTTTCAGTAGTTTGTTATCAGTAGTTTTATGTTTTGTACTTAGCACTCTGATATGTTCTTAGTAGTTGTGAACATTTCAGTAGTTTGTTAAGTTTTAGTTATTTTTGTAATAAATCTGCCAGATGTCACTATCCCGTGATATCAGTAGTGATTGCACTCAATATAAGGAGTGTCAACCTAATTTTAATCGTGAATGATTGAGCAGAAACATTTGATATAATTGAAACATTCCTTTTCACAGAAATATATTCTCTCGTTACAACCGTATTTGTTCTTAATGCATACGAATATCAAATTCTTGCTATAATTTGTCTAATTCTTGATCCTATTCCGCTGCGTTACACTCTAATCCATCAAACTTGAGATCACTGATCCTGTCAAATGGTATTAGAGCAGGTTAATCATTGATCGATCTAATAATTGATCATTGAAACTGCTATCCAAGATCCAAGTTTGATTGAATTAGCATTTTTGCAAGAAACGGTTATAGAGATTGAATTTTCTGTGTTTTGGCCATTCATCCTGAGATTTATTCTTGATTTTCATTGAGTCTATTGTGGTCTGTGTAAAATCTTTTAAAAGATTGAATTAATTGTATTTGGACCTAAAATGACTACTCCTTCCAATGATCCTCACAATACTGGTTCCTCAACCAAGCCTCCAATGCTGGTTAGGAGTGAGTATAACATATGGCAACGACGAATGCTCCATCACTGTCTGTTAACAGCTCAGGTTGTTGGACATCAGTGGTACATGGTCCACACAGCCTATGGTGAATAACCCGGAAACCAATCAAATGGTTCCGAAGAGGAGGAGCAATACTCAGATGAGGATAAGAAATTGTTTGAGATTGATGCAAAAGCCCATGGAATTCTGGCCATGGCACTGCCCAATGAAATTTATTCTGGGCTAATGCATTATGAAACTGCCCATGACCTCTGGAATGCCTTGAAAGAACAATTTGGAGGAACAGATGAGGTCTTGGCAAATAATAGAGAAATCCTTGCCCAACAATATGAGACATTCTCTCATAGGAAGGGTGAGACACTGACTCAACAGTTTGAGCGGTTCTCTTGTTTGATCTCTGAATTAAAAATGGTCAAACATGAGTACACAATAGCGAGATGAATAACAGATTTCTCAGATCACTGCCTGAGAGATGGGACACATATACTATTGTCCTACGCTCCAGTGCAAATTTGGACAAACTATCTCTCACCCAACTCCATGGGAAATTGCTCACATATTGAGAGAGAGATAGAACAGAAACGAAAACTGTCATCATCTGGAAAGCTCACTGATGACTTTGTACCAGGAAACACTGCCTTGGTAAGTCATGAGTCAGAGTATGCAGGATCAAAATGCCACTATGATAGCATATTGATTTCACCTCAAACAATTATAGTCATGCCTTTGTGAGTGTTGATAGTCATTCTGGTAATAATAGTGACAATCTATGCTTTATCATGGATGATTTGAAGGGCATTGCTGATGATGATTTAGAAGAGAGGATATTTTGAGCCAAATGGCCTTGATCAATATCAGATCTCAGAAATTCTACAAGAGAACTGGCAGGAAATTTCCTGGACTCTTTGACAAAACCAAAGTCGATTTTGACAAGAGCAAGTTGAAGTGTCACAAATGCCACAGGCTTGGACATTTTGCAAGAGAGTGTAGATCAACTGGATCTAACACCTATGCACCCTTTTTGACTTTTCCAAATAACAATTCACAATCCAAAGGGCAACATTCTACTGGTTCTAGTCATTCATCACACCCTCAATTTCCTGCATATTTTGTTCCTCAGGTTAAATGCCATATCCTTATCCCCGCTATTATATGCCACAGTCAAATCAAGTTCAAGCTCCTATAGTACCACAACCTCATGCACTACCAGAACCTCAACCATCTCCATCTCAATCACAACCTCATCACAGCTTCTTCACACCTGGAGTCGTTGATTGGAGTATGCTTACCTGAACTTGTCTGGTCACACTGAGCAATACTATGCTGGTGCTAGTCAACATGGTGGTGAACACCCTTTTGGAAATCTTGCTCTCATGGCCCTGGAGTCTACTGAGGGTTCCTGCTCAAATGCATCATCTTCACAAGTAACTCAGGTATCTTTAGAGGCTAAAGCCAAGTTATGTTCTGAATCATGCATAGCTGCCTTTGTCTCTATTAGAGAGGCAAATGTAGCATTAATAAATCAAAAACTTGAGTTTGAGAAAACCATTTCCAAAAGAAAAGCTGAGTATGAGTCTGCTCTTAACAGTAAAAGTGATGAGATTTGCTTAAATGCCAATTAAATGATGAAAAGGCCAAGCTAGAGGTTATTCTAGAAGACCACAGGAGTCTCAAAGAAAAACTTGCAGTGACCCAAGTTGAGTGTGACCGCTGGGTCTCATCATGCAAGTGATTTGAAATTCTTCTTAGCAAGCAAACTGCTTCAAATGTGAAGTTTGGTATTGGTTACAACCATACTGCTCCACCAACAGACTTTACTCCTAACTCCATAGTTAAGTCTGAAAGTGAAAGCAATCTCCAAACCACATTATCGTGTGAATCATTCTCCAATGATAATCTAAGATCAGAGAATGAAACCAGTGTTAAGATCTCAACAACAAATTGACTGATGGTCTAACTACTGAGACTCATATGAAGCTGAGTACTTCAGATGTTGTTCCTCAATGTACCCCAAGTACTGAAAGACCCAACATCTGAAAAGCATTTCAAATCAGTTGAAATACAAGGACTAACAACTGCTGAGGAATCCATCAAACAGTCTATTAGGACGGATGGAAAACAGTTGAATTACCAGTCTTCAGCTGTTACAAATCCTTTAGTACCTAGTACTGATAGGAGGAAAGTACTGAAGATCACACCTTCAGTAGTTTCCACTTCAGCAGTAAGATGTCCAAGATGAAGAATAAACCATATGAAATTTGTGGTAAATTCAATCATCTATCTGATGAATGTTGGTACAAAAAGGGTTTAAAACTCCAAAGGGATGAGCTCATTAAACTAGAAATAAATAAAATAAAAACTGAGTTTGAGACCAAGTTTGTACCACAATCATCTCAACCTGATAAACCCAAGGCCTTACCCAATCCACTAAGAAGGATGCGGTTTTCAGATACAGCTGATATTGTTCCTCATGATAAACATAAGACTAAGTCTGTGAAATCTAAGAAGGAGGAAATGGTGGATCACAGGAACTCATCAAAAACAAGCTCTAGAGTGTCAAATGAACTGAAAGCTTGAGCTTCAAATCAGACACAGCTTGTTATGATGGTTCAGCATCTGTTGGGGAGAGTTAACCAACTTGAAGCCCATGTGATCAAACCACTAAAAAGGAATTCCAGGTCCAAATCTATTTCAGCACCATCTCCATCTTCATCAGCTGTTAATCATAAGAAACCAGCTATGGTTAAATCTGTTGATAAAGTCAGTCCCAAAACCAAAAGGTTTGGGTCTCCAAAGCTAACTTAGTTTCTTATGATTTTCAGGGTTCTTCAGCATGCCAAAGAAGCATCTGGTATGTGGACAGTGGAGGATCCATGCACATGACTGGGAGCAGCTCTCTTCTTCATGATTACTCTCAAGGAAAGAAGGGATTTGTCTCATTTGGAAATGATGCTAAAGGTTACATCATTGGAAAGGGATTTGTGTCTAATGGAGATATTAGATTTGATGATGTCAACCATGTGGAGAATCTCAAATACAATCTGTTGAGTGTCAGTCAGATGTGTGACAAAGGACATGTTGCTCTTTTCACAAGCCAGAACTGTAGGATTCTGTCTTCCAAGGTTCTGAGCCTGATTGACAAAGTACTGGATGATAATACTCTCCTGAAGGCCAACAGGATAGGAAGAGTATATGCCTTGGATTTGTCAAAGAAAATTGAGTTAAAAGGCCATCCATGCTTGTTCTCTAAGGCCTCTCTCCAAGAATCTAAACTGTGGCATAGAAGGCTGGGTCATGTTAATCTCAAAAACATGAATCAGCTGATCCACAAGAGTTTAGTGAGAGGTGTTCCAATAAAGGAGTTCAATTGTGATGAAATCTGCACTGCATGCTTAAAAGGGAAACAACATAAAGTTTCATTCCCACCCATAGAAGAATCCAAGTCTAATGCCTGCTTACAACTACTGCACATGGATCTTTTTGGTCCTGTGAAGGTAATGAGTATGGCAAAGAAGAAATACTATCTGGTAATTGTGGATGATTACTCTAGATATGTATGGACTTTCTTCTTGCATTCAAAGGATGAGGCTGCTCAATCCATTATGAACTTTGTGTTACACGTTGAGAAGCAGTATTCCCTACTAGTTAAGTGTGTGAGGGGTGACAATGGTACTGAATTCAGAAACCACACTCTTGATGAGTTTTACTTGTCAAAGGGAATCAAGAGGCAGTATAGCATCCCAAGGACTCCAGAGCAAAATGGAGTAGTGGAGAGAAAGAACAGGACCCTCATTGAAGCTGCAAGGTCCATGTTGGCTGATTCTGGTCTGCCACTGACCTTTTAGGATAAAGCTGTCAATGCAGCCTGCTATGTACAGAATAGAGTCTTAGTAAATCAGAGGTTGATGAAAACTCCTTATGAATTTTTACATCATTTAGCCCCTTTGATTTCATTCTTTAGAGCATTTGGGTGTTCCTGTTACATTCTCAACACAAAGGATCAACTCCAAAAGTTTGATTCTAAGGTTGATGCAGGGTATTTTGTTGGGTATTCATTCACTTGCAAGCTTACAGAGTATTCAACTGTCGGACAAAGATAGTTGAAGAAACCTTTCATGTGAAGTTCAATGAATCCCCTAAGGATACAATTCCACAAAACCCTGTGGAGTTGTTTGATCTGGACATTCTGCAATATGTTCCTTATCAACCGCCTGCTGTTGCAGATCATATGAATCCATCATCTTCTGTAGCTAGTCATCCATCTGGTGTTACTGATGATGATGATGATATCAGTAATCACCTTTTCAAGTTTAGTGATCAACTGCTGATTCAGCTAGACCTGATGTTCCTGTAGCTCCAGTAGCACAATCCATAACAAATGCTGATGAGATTTCTACAACTTCAACTTCCTTTGAATTACCATCTACTGATTGGTTTCAAGGAAATACTTCACCATCACCATCTGTTGCTGCTGAGCCTGCTACAAACACTTGCACAGATCTTATTGTGTACCAAGATCTGAAGAATCACCCTATGTCTCAAATCATTGGTGATATCAATGCTGGCGTGTCAACAAGAAGTCAATTGTCAAATTTCTGCTTCTATGCTCTCTTCATTAGTCAGCAAGAGCCAAAGAACTATCACATTGCTTTAAGGGACAATGGATGGGTTGAAGCCATGCAGCTTGAGCTTCTTCAGTTCAAGAAACAGCAAGTGTGGGAACTGGTTCCTCTACCTCCAGGTAAGTGTGCAATAGGCACTAAATGGGTGTTTAGAAACAAAACTGATGAAAATGGGCTTATTGTTAAGAACAAGGCCAGACTGGTTGTACAGGGGTTTTCACAAGAGGAAGGTATTGATTATAATGAAACCTTTGCCCCTGTAGCCAGACTGGAAGCAATTCGATTGTTTTTAGCTTATGCTGCTTATCACAACCTTAAAGTTTTTCAAATGGATGTCAAAAGTGCATTTTTGTATGGGAAAATTAAAGAAGAGTTTATGTATGTCAACCACCAGGTTTTGAGGACAATAACATCCTAATTGAGTGTATAAGCTTGATAAGGCTCTCTATGGGTTGAAACAAGCTCCTAGAGCCTGGTATGAGACATTATCTAACTTTCTTCTGCAAAATAATTTCACTAGAGGCTCCATAGATAACCTTATTTATTAAGAAGGTGGATCAGCATAAGCTACTTGTTCAAATTTATGTAGATGATATTATTTTTGCATCCTCTGATCCACAGTTGTGTGATGCCTTTACAAAGTTGATGCAACAAAGTTTGAAATGAGTGCCATGGGAGAATTACAGTTCTTTCTGGTTTGCAAATCAAACAAAAGGCTGATGGAATTTTCATTCATCAGTCCAAATACACAAAAGATCTTTTGGAAAAGTTTGATTTACAAAACTATAAGCCCTGCTCTACTCCCATGTGCAACACCACACAACTGGATACAGATCAGAAAGGTAAAGTGGTTGATGAAACACTTTACAGATGTATGATTGGGTCCTTGATGTACTTAACAGCTTCTAGACCAGATATTATGTTTGCTACATGTGTTTGTGCTAGATTTCAGGCTGCACCTCAGGAGTCTCATTTGATTGCAGTCAAGAGGATCTTTAGATATCTGCAAGGCACTCCATCTCTAGGTTTATGGTATTCTACTAGACATTCTGGTAAATTAGTTGCTTTTTCTAACAGTGACTATGCAGGGTGTAAGTTGACAAGAAAGTCCACTTCTGGAGGATGCCAATTCTTAGGCAACTGCTTGATTTCTTGGCAGAGTAAGAAGCAGACCTCAGTTGCTACATCAACTGCTGAAGCAGAGTACATTGCTGCTACAAGCTGTACATCTCAGGTACTCTGGCTTCAAAACCAATTATTGGATTATGGCATAACAGAGACTAAGACCCCATTGTTAATGGACAGCTCTTCAGCTCTTGTATTGTCAAGAATCCTGTCCAGCACTCTAGGACTAACACTTGAAATCAAACACCATTTTATTAGATATTGTTTTGAAAAAGGTCTGATTGATCCAAACTTTGTTCCCAGTGCTGATGAGCTTGCAGCCATTTTCACTAAGCCCTTGGATAGCACAACTTTCCAAAACCTAGTGCTAAGGCTTGGTATGCTGCAGCTAGAATAAGTGACAACTACTGATGATCTCAGCTCACAAGTACTGATGATCATTAGTTTATTATTGTCATATATAAGTACTGAAGTTATCCTCCCTTCAGAAGTTTTAAAAACTACTGGAGCTTAAGTAACTTCTCAATACTCAAGTACTTTATTTGTTAAAATAGCTGATGTAGTTACAACAGCTGATGTAGTCACAACAGCTGATGTAGCTACAACTGCTGATGTCAGAAATGCAAATAAGTACTGATGACCAATGAAACGTCTGAAACTCAGATCTAAGTCTGATGAGTAAGTGTGGAGGTCAGACTGAAACAGCTGAAAAGCTATGAATTAACGAAAACAGCTGATGAGAAATTCTCTTCAGTCGTTTATACAACTACTGTTTCATTAAAACAACTGAAGCCAAAACTATGTCTTCAGTAGTTTACAACTACTGACGACTAACACCAAGTCTTCAGCTGTTTACAACACCTGACGTCAAAACCACTTTCTTCAGTAGTTTCATAACTACTGAAGACAACACCAAGACGCTCAGCTGTTACAATGTCTGACAATTTAAACACGTCATCAGTCGTTTTAAAACTACTGATGACACACTTATCTTCTCAGACGTTTCCACCCACCACCATATAAATACCTGCTTCTCCTTCAAACGTTTCTTAGCCGTTATTTTCTGACCTTCTCTTTCAAACATGGCACCATGAGTCTAAAACCACGACATAACTGCGTTGCATACCTTACTAAGTCGGCTTTCTCGAACAAATTTGATAATGCCATTGACCTAATGGTGGATTCCCCATATCGCACAGCCTTTCTCTTGAATCCGACCATCTACCCTGAATCTCTCAGTCAATTCTGTTCAATGTTTTTGTTCATACTGATGAGTCTACCGGCCAAATCTCTGTTCGGTCCCTCGTCAACCAAAAACCAGTGGTTGTTACGCCGACATCATTCGTCAGGCATTACACTTACATGACTCCACCACTATGACTAATACCCAAAGGGCACAACAGGTATGTCCTTTATCAATAATGGGTATGAAGGTGATCTTCGAGCTACAACTATTCTGAAGAAACATTTCCATGATGCTGAAAGACTTATCTTTCACATGGTAAATGTATGCTTAGCTTCAAAGACATCCTCTTGGGATCAAATGTCATCCCAATGGCAACAGGTATTGTATTCTATTCTAGACCACCAACCGCTAAATTTCTCTGAAATTGTGTTTCTAGAAATAAAGAACTTGGCTCAGAAACCTGCGGCAAACCGCTGGCTATTATATCCCAGGTTTCTGATGGCCATTATTTTAAATGAATTAAAATCTGATGGCCTTGTTGGCCTTGGAGTCCCTGCACCAGCTGTTTTGGCTGAGGTATACTCCAGGCACAACTCAGACTTCACTCTCAAAGAAGCTGCCCGAATGCTAAAACCCAAGCAGAGGGAACCCACAGCTTCCACCACCAGATCCAGAGTCCCCACCAAACCAAAAACCAAACGCCCCAAAACAGCTATTCAGGGAGATGAGTCCCCTGAAGATGCTCCTGTACGACCAAGGCAGGATATACTTGCTGGTTTAAACCCCCCAGCAGTATCAGAGACTCTACCAGCTACCACCACACAAGCATCCTCTCAAGGATCCTGATGCAACCTTATCAGGGGGACACACCTACTGAGACCTGTCTCACTTGAGAAGGTCCTCATTGAAGAGCATTCCTCTCCCCGAATGCAATCTACTTCTATCCCCTCTCCCCAAGCAAATGCCCCCCAAAGTCCAACCATTATAATTGCAAACGTGCTGACTCAGCTGCATGCCTCTCCTCCTCCCCACAAACACCAACAAAGGGGAGAACCACAGCAATTGAGGAAGAGATCAACATGCTTCTGACAACCCACAGCACCAGGGTTAACTGTTCTATCTCCTAGTGTGGATATGCAGATACGAACATCTGGTGAGGCTGCCACCTCTTCTGAATCAACACATGATCAGACTGAGGCTGGTAACATAGCTAAGACCTCACCAGAGGCAACAGCTGATGAAGGACATCGTCCTGAGGCTGGAAGTCCCCAGTCCAAGAAAAAGGGGCACATGCTAAAACTGGTCTACACCCGGTGCATGTACATCCTGCTACAAGCAGAGGTCAGGTGATTCAACATCTGCTGATGATGACCTAGGCTTTTTCTATGATGTTCTAGCCCACAACACCATCCTGAAGCTGAGGTAAGCAGACTACAAGAACTGCTTGCCATGAAGTCTCAGGATGTAAGTCCATCTGCCCCCACTATCCCACAGATGGCACCTTCATTCGAAGGTCCCCCTAACACTTCACCCTCTCACTTCACTGAGCCTCCAGCCTCTGCCTTTGGCACTATCTCTCAGGGACAGAACCCCCCTGAGCAGATGGTTGCTGCATTCCAACAATCCTTACCTCTCATCACTCCCATCATCAATGACATGTTCATAAAGCCGTTGATGAGAGGATTTCCTCAAGTCTACAACCACTCATTGATGATGCTGTGCACAAGAAACTTTCTGCGGTACAAACCCCTGCAACCAATGCATCCAAAAAGGGGGAGAGTACAGCAGTGAAAGAAAAGAAAAGAAAAAGAACTGAGGATGAGAAGGCACAAGAGAAAACCAAGGAGTTGGAAAAGGAAAAGGAACAACAACTGATCACTTATAAAAGAAAGAAAAGTGCTGGTGATCAAAAGAATGTTGAAGAAAAATCTTTGGAGGAGCTGATAAAAGATGCAGATGAAGCACACAACCGATCCATGGACAAAATCATTGAGCAACTCTTCAAGCAAGACTTTGATACAGCCAAACTAGATGAGATCAGGAGGTTGGAAGTAAATGAAATCCAAAATAGATGGGCTGGGTACAGTGTGCTGGAGAAAGAGAGATTGGAGATCATGATTCGATTCATAGCCAAATATTTAGGAAGATCACTGATGGAGATTCGTTCATGGACCAAAGACAGCATTCTGGCTATAGCCACCAGAATCTGTTTGTCTGAGCAATTTCATAAGGGGATAATTATTGAAGCACTTGATGAGGCTGGAGCTGGGAAAAGGCTTAAAATGGCAAAACTCACAAAAGCCAAACTTACAACCAAAATGCTTGAACAACTTCCCAATCACCCACTCAAAAACAGCCTACCCCTCAAATCTCCAAACCAATCTCAAAACTCAAATCCAAACATCCTCAACCCTCAAAACCAATTCCTTTACCACAAAAACCAACCCAACCATCATCCAGTGATGCACCTAGAAGGAGGAGAAGGGTGCTAGATAGAAGAAGATGAAGAAGAGATGATGAAGATGATAGTCTGCCACTCTCTGCTGTTCTAAGGGTACCAGAACCCAGGAGTCAACTCATGATCACACCTGACTCACAAAGGAAATGGTTAGAGTCAAAATAGAAGATGAAGAACAACAGAAGCAACACGATGAGCAACTACTGAAGATGGTTGACAAGGAATTTCCCCAGTCATCTATACAAGCCATGAAAGGGCATGCTCAGAGGCTGTACACTCTCAGACACACATTTCAGTATCAAAAAGAGAGAGTGAGAGTATGGCCAGACCCCAAGGTGAGCTCTAGAATCCACAAAAGATCCATTCACATAGATACAATGGCTGGTTAGAAAATCAATAGACTCTACAATCATGTTGGCCATTGTAGTCTCACCTGGGAAATACTTGATGAATTCAAGAAGGCTCATCAATCAAAAATGACCCCTCAAGCCTTACTGGAAAACAGATGATCAAAAAGGGGTTATTATATAAGAAGCTTGAAGACATCAAGAAGAATGAGCTCCAGTTACTCCTTGAGGGCACCCATCCTGATGAATTTGTCTATAGGGAGATAACTACTGTGGAGTTGAAGAATGGCAGGACTGTAAAGTACCTATCTGAGTACTATGGTCCAGAGTTCTTCTTTGAAGGAGGAGTAGAAGAACTCTCCAAGGAGGAACAGTTGTTCTCCTTGAGGCCTATGTTCGTGAGTCTCACAGACTCATAAATGGAAGTAGGTTTCATGGTTGGGATCACAACTCTATGTCCAGATTCCCCAAAACAGAGTTCCCCTCCATACTTAGCCAAACACATGATTAGAAACCTCTTCCTAGCCTTGCGCTGATCCGATTCTCTGAAGCTGATCAAGAGAAGTCTTTGCCAACAATAAGTGGGACCTCAATAAGTTAAAGGTTTTGGCTGCATTGTTCAGGGGGAGTTTGTTGGACCAAAAGAACCAATGAGCCGGATCAAAAAACCTTTAAGTCCCACAGACGTCACAACACCGCTGAAGTCCACAACACTGAAGACAAGACTGAAGACAAAGTCTGAAGACAAAGTCTGAAGACACAAGTCTGAAGACAAAGTCTGAGACACAAGTGCTGAAGACAAAGTCTGAAGACACAAGTGCTGAAGACAAAGTCTAAAGTCAAGTGCTGAAGACAAAGTCTGAAGACACAAGTGCTGAAGACAAAGTCTAAAGACACAAGTCTGAGACAAGTCTGAAGACACAAGTGCTGACACAAGTCTGAAGACAACTGCTTAGACAAAAGTCTGAAGACATTACTGAAGACAAAGTATCATACGTTGTCACACACAACTGAAGATGTCTTCTTCAGTAGTTGTGACTTGTTTCATTCAGTAGTTTTTTGTTTTCTTTCAGTAGTTTTGTAAAACGACTAAAGAGCTTGTTCTTCAGATTCGTTTAGGTTTCAGTAGTTTGTTATCATAGTTTTAAATGTTTTGTACTTAGCACTCTGATATGTTCCAGTAGTTTGGACACATTTCAGTAGTTTGTTAATTTTTAGTTATTTTGTTAATAAATCTGCCAGATGTCACTATCCCGTGATATCAGGAGTGATTGCACTCTATATAAGGAGTCAACCTAATTGTAATCATGAATGATTGAGCAGAAAACATTTGATATATTGAAACATTCCTTTTCACAGAAATATATTCTCTCGTTACAAACCATTTGTCTTAATGCATCGAATATCAAATTCTTGCTATAATTGCCTAATTCTTGATCCTATTCCGCTGGCGTTACACCTAACCATCCCACTTGAGATCACTGATCCTGTCTTTTGAAGTCCCAATCAAAACTTTGAGTCTTCAAGGAGTTCAACCACACTGGATCTCTCTACAAGCTGAAGGTTAGACAAGTGACGCTCATAACATGGAATGACGATGGAATTCAAGAACCATGGATGGAGGCTTAGTTGCAAGGAAA